>OY720107.1:18911741-19147210 GCA_963082835.1 Leptogaster cylindrica
CCTCGATCTTGTATTTTTCCAGAATATCATGAAACTGTTCTATATATGGTTTGACTGTTTGAGTATAGAGCTATAGCACCATCTACACCTTCATATGAAACATTTTGTTTAATTATTTCTATAATATAACCTCTCAGATATTCGTCAGTATGGTCATCTATTTGTATATCTTTAGCAACAATGGTCGATAACGCTAAATAGAGTAATATGGGACCTCTATTTCTAACTGCTCTTGCATAAGCAATAAGCATGTCCATTTAACATTTTATCCACAGAATTTGGGGCATAAATTACACTTAGAGCTTCTTTAAGTCCACTATCTGCCATTATGTATCCTATCGATCCAAGAAAAGATATGAGTAAATGAAAACCTCCAAGACGTATTACAATTTTTGACTGTACTGATCCAGGTTCAGAAGTTGCAACTATTTCACGACCTTTCAGAAATAACGGTTGAAAGGAAACACTCTATTGAAACGTCGTAACATATATTTTCTACTTCAATTTTGCTCATTCCAGACACACCATAATTGTAATGATTGTATATGATTTTTTGTAAATGTACAAAAGGCTATTGTACTAACTGCGACTGCAGAAAAATTGGAATCAAATGTTCAATTATTTGTGGACATTGCCGTGGTCAATCATGCTTCAATTCAAATTCTGACGAAACTCTTGATAAGAATATAGATGACCATTACGAATATGAAAGCATGAACCCACTCTACTGTATCCGCTGGGATACAGGATATGTCTGGAGAAGACGATCTTGAAAAAAACACCAGGAAGAGGAAGAAGAAATGGAAAACTTGCGGTTACATGATGAAAGTATTATTATTATTGTTTAATATAATTAAAATATAATATTTAATTACTCCGGATTATAACAAATTTTCGACTACATGGACTAGGCCTACCGGAGAAACCATGAACAAAACGCACCTTACTTTCTACCTCAATGGTGGTGTGGAAACGAATGCATTCTCAGTATTGCTCTATACTTGTAATTTTGTATGGTGAACGTTAAAATTCGGATACCGCAATAACGATAACTTGTACATAAACAAAAAACAATAACGTTATAGATAATTGTCTCCTGTACAATTTTTGTTAGAACCTTTTTTTTTGTACAAGCAATATAAAGTGAGATATTTACGAAAAGGCGATTCGCTTTTAATAAAAAATTCACATTTCTTGAAAAGTTCGTACATTGTGGGCCTTATAACTCAAAAACCGTAAGTTTACAGTAAAATGTTATAAGACCTTTTTTGTAGATAATTATCTCTTCTATAATATTTACTCACAACCTTTTTGCTGTAGGATGAACGAAAAGCGAGATATTCACAAAAAGGTCATTTTCGTGACCTTTGACCTTGAATAACCTTTAAAGCGAACATGATCTCGTGGCCGATTTTTCACACGTTGTTTATAACGACCTTATAAAGGTGTGTACCAAAATTCAGCTTAATGGGAATTTTTCCGAGCTGAAGACTATTTTTCGTCTAATTTGACTGGGCTATTCATGAGTTCAAAAGAAGGCAAGAATTGTGGATAGTTTTACGGAGAATTTTCCCAGTCCATTCATGTATTTAGAAAACAATTTTTTTTAAGATATCATAGAAATATTTCTTTTTTACATTTTTACATTTTGGTAGAGTGAAAGAAAACTTTGAAATACAAATTATAGTCCGGACGTTAAGGGAGCTGATTAAGACAAACCTTTCACTTTGTGATGCAAGCATGAAACTTTGCACACATTTCATTGGGTTCTAGTACTTGCGATCCGTGATGGTAGCCACCTGGGCACGGCGTGACTATAGCCTGTTTTGCGTGGTTGCATATCTTCAGGGGGCAATTTCGGTAAAATGCATGATTTGTGATCCCTTACACCCCGAATGTCTCTAAATAGTTTAGAATAGTGTGACAAACAAATCAGTACAAACGTAAATAAACAAACTAGGTCAAGAACACCTCTGCTTAACAAAGCACTGTTCATTTAGCTTGATCGGGTGCATTGACACTTTTAGAAATTACACAAAAATGCAAGCATGCAGTTCCAGTAAACTTTTACTCAATGGAACTTCGCGCATAACCGAGTCGAATTACCCTGCACTTGAGCCCCTTGCGCAAGTGCATCGACCAAGCGAAAAGTGCCGATTAAGGAAATATGTTCGGGAATGTATTAAGCAGAGGTATTGATTGAACCATTGACACCCTTATGTAGATGTAAGTTTAATTTTCTATAAATAGGCTAAGCAATTATGAATAAAACGGGATTTAGAGTTTGTCACTTTTTAAAGAAACATTTAGGAGCTAGCGCTCCACTCAACCCCATTTTTCTTAACCGGAGTCAAAGCTGAAAAGCTGCTCCACTGGAGTCAAAGCCTTGTGGCTGCTCCGACCCAATTCTCAATAAAGGAGTTAAAGCCTTGTGGCTGCTCCATTCGAGTTACCCAAGCTCCAGTGTGAGTAAAAGCCTTGTGGCTGCTCTGCTGCGAAGCTCATCTTCAAGGTTGCACTACGGGTGCACTACAATAGCATATTTAAGTATTTTACAATAATTTTGCATCGAATTAGTACAAAAAAAATTATTAAATTAGTTCAAAAAAAGTATTTATTGAAAAAAAAAAATTTTTTTTCATTGCCCAAAATTACTCCTCGCACTTGGCATCGCAGTTGCAGAACTCGGTGCATTTGAGTTTTTGTTTCCTGCGAACGCACTGTTGTGACCAATTTGCGCAATTCTTGCACCCGCACCTAACGAACTCCAGGCAGGCCTTGGACGGCACAGGGATGGTTGTCCATAGGGGTACCCAACCGGATTCCTTCCTTGTCTAGCCCCACTCACTTGGAGAAGGCAAATCCTGTTGATCTACAACAGCCTGGCCCCACACATGAATTGCTTGATAAATTCCGTGCCTTATATGTTGTCGCAACGCATGCTCCGTCGGCGGAATGCTTTCCAAAGCCCTTCCTTTCTTCGTGAAGAGGACTTTGCGGCACTCGTTCACGGATTTGCAGGTGCCAGTTCTGTAATATTTAGGAGAAACAAAGTTGAAAAATTGGTTCGTCTAACAATTTAGCACATAAATATCAGGGCCTAACTGAAGTATGATGATGAAGTTTCGTTTTAAAAAATGTCTGGTATATTTCCATTTACAGGACACAAATTTCAAAAAATCGATCTGTTGGTGATTGTAAATACACTCCTTCAACTGAAGTACAATTTGAGTAGTCCTTGTTTACAATAAAAGATGCAGAAGGCAGAGATAAGGATTTTTTCGTTTGATTTTCTTTTGCCATATGAAGTGAACACGTTGTGCAGTTTATTTTATTCATTATTACTTTAAGTAGGTACCACATATCCAACAAAGTATCTCTGCGATGCAGCTTCAATCAAAAAATCGTCTCTAGTAACATTTTCAAATATGTTACTTTCTTCTGGACTATCAAGCAATTCTACTTCGGACAAAATGTTTGTAATATTTTTTTGATTTTCAGACTCTGCCTCGTGTAATTCAAAAGCAGGTGTTTGTTGATTTTCTGTGTTCCAGTCAAAAACGTAGTCTTCGTCGTTTTCACAATTACTTAGACATAAAATGTGTTCTTATCTGTTCCTTCATACTTTAATGTTCAGTCCTCGTACCAATTATAAGAGTATATTGTGGTTGGTAATATCACATTCTGACAATGTTAGTGGTAAGGGGGTGGGGACATGGTTTAATTTATTAATTTTTTTTAATTGAGGGCCTGTTCCTATTTCTGGTAACAGGGCCCCAAAAAAGATGTGGGAGCCCCAAAGCCAGACAAGTGCGAGGATGAGATTGTTATGTTCTTCCCTAGCTTTGGATACGACGGATAAATTTGTGTGCCGGAGAATCGTTATCTATCAAGCAGCGGAGAGTTACACTAGGTTCTTGTACCTAGTGTGTTCGTTGAGCGCAAATCTGGTTCTTGTACCAGGATGCGAAAGCAAAGGGTGTGATATGGAGGACACCTCTGGGTGAATGCCCCGATGGTAATTACTCGTTGGGCCGCTGGGATAGCGGGCTTGAGGGATGAAACCCTGCCGCGTTGTTCGCTGGCTTGGGTGTAGTGTAGGTAGTGCTGGCCGCGGCAGAGCTGCGAGCCGGGGATAATTTGGTTGGGCGGAGAAGCGACTGGCGCCTTAACTACTGAGAAGGATTTGGAGCAGCGAGGATTCGCTTTAACTCCGTGGATCGGTTAGAGCAGCACGAATGCAGAACTCAGGGGTAAAGGATTGAAATTACTTCACTTCAATTCACAACTGCAATGGCTTCCTCAAAATAATTCGGTATTTATTTCACTTATTAAATTGTCGTTCAACTACTACTGACAATACCGTACAAAACTTGCTTTTGACTCGAGTACTTTCTAAACTGAATAATTCGATACCCAATCGGGCAAAGTTTCCACTAGCTCCTTTAACAATAAACTGAACATTTATTCTAGGGTGACAATTACCTGTATACATTTTAATTTGTACAAAGCTCTCCCTACTCTTTTTCAATAATTGATTAATTGCTATTATTGGTAAGGTACATCGTACTTTTTACCTAACCCCTGAAATAGCAATTCATTCCTTAAGGAATGCTTACGCTTGCGCAATTCCGCTGACTTACTTAATTGCAACGCAAAAGGCAATCACCTTCCAATAGTGCACGTTCCATCAATAGGTTTTTTAATTTTATTTTACTTATTAATTGCAATTTGCTAAATTTCTTTTATTGTTTACCGCGATGGGGTCAATCCATACCCGATATATTGATATGGTTATTTATGCTGACTTCCATCATTTTGCGTTTATGACAATTTTCTTGACGGCCCAGTTACTTACGCTTCTCGCAATCTTTTTTTTACTTCGAGCACCGTGACTCGCTACCGTGTTGTTTTCTTCTTTTTATGCGAGCGCTTATCGTAACTAGCCCAAGCATATATTTAATTGTCATGGCTCGACCTTGTATTGCTATGTACAATTTTGTTTACATTTCTTGCCCTAGATCGTTAGCCATTGCTTACGCTTTTTGCGGTGATATGTATTATGTGCTTGCACTTTAGGAGTTAATTGCTCTTTGTTTACCATTAACTTTTAATTTGGCCAAATTGATCATAACACTCCTCCCCTCTTTTGAAAAAGAGGATTATTCTTTGGACAGGAATAATCCTCGAATTGAGGTTAAAGGATGTGTTTATTTATTATGATTTGGGGTTTTCTTTTTGTTTTCAATAAGGTCCAGTACATTGTACTTACGGTACCTAAACTATATCCCTGTTAGCTAAAATATGATAATACAATTAATTTTTCCTTTTTGTTTATCTACTTGGTTATTTATATACTTATTGTATCATTACAAAATGTTTCCCTTTTTATTTTCTTTATTTAATAATTCCTATTTGAGTCCCTGCTTACCTAATGTTTCTCTGTTATTTTTTTTTTGTTATTTTTGACCATACGTTGGGAAGTGGACATCTCAGATGACGCTGCTAGGTGACTCGGTGTTTTATGTGGGTTGATTTGTTCTTCCTCGTTGCTCTTCTTTTCTTTTTTTTGTGTCTCGGCGCCGGGTTTTCGTATTACGGTGTAATTTTTCCTTGTTGCTCGCGTGGGTTGGTTGTACTTGGTGTTGTTTTACCATGTTAACTGTGTCGTCTTCCTAGGATTTCCGTGCTGATTGACATTTTCGGTTGCAAGTTCCCTTAATTTAACTTGCAATATGCTTTTTTCTTAAAAAGAAATGCGCTGTGTGCATTTCTTTTGACTACTCTCAAGTTTGGTTGTTAGCCACAGTAGTTTTCGACTTCATTTTACGTTTGTCAAACAAGGTGTCGAGATGTTTCAGCTTTTTGTTCCTTATTACGCGTCGATCCGAGTCTCTTCGGACTCCGTGTTTTTAGTCAGGAGCATCGTTATGCACGGAGTTGTCCATGACTGGGAGGCCGCAGTTATGCTTAAGCGGAGGCCCAATAATGGTTTCGCGATTCCGCTGATCGCCGTGCCACCAGTCGTGTGTACCTACCTGGTGCGTTGGGTGCTGATTGACGACTGCACCCTGGTAGGTGAGTGTAAGTTATTTGTCTTCTTCCGTGTTTATTTCCCGTGTTTATTTTTCCCTTTTTGTTTCCCTTCTAGGTGCGTGCTTCGCCCTCATTGGACACCTGAGACGGCGTGTCTAGTTAAGCTATCGATCACTAGGGTCTACTTTTCTCCAACCTGTAGTTTTTGTGTATTAAATATTAGTTGCATCGGGTTTTCTGTTTTATTTAAAGTCCCTGTTTTTTTTTTTCAACGATGGTTTTTTGTTTTGTTTTCTCTTTCTTTTTTGTGTTTTTTTGATGATTTTCTGTTTCGTCTTCGTTGTTTATTTCTCCGGTGGCTTTCCGTTTCTTCTGCGTTGTTTGCTTCTTCGGTGGTTTTCCGTTTTTCTTCGTTGGTTTTCCGTTTTCTCGAGGGGTCCGACAATGTCTAGGTATACGTTGTCGAATGGTTTCTCCGCGTTGGTGGTAATTACCATTGGCATTTTGTATGGCCTAGATGCTTTCATCTTTTGGCATTTTGGGCAACGTTTTATATACCGTTTTATATCCCTTAGCATGTGTCTCCACCAGTATTTACGCCTAATGCGTTTGTACGTTTTAGCAATGCCTTGGTGTCCACCGAAAAGTGAATCGTGCTAGTCTCTCAGAATGGTTTTGATTTCCTCCGGATTTGAAATTACTTCCGGGGTGGTCTTTTTCTCCATTGGACATTCAATTGCTAATTCCTTCGTTTCGGGAGTGCTTTTCTCCGGATTAGGTTCTTGTGTTTTAGTTGGGTTTTCTTCGTCGCGTTGCGCTTTTAGTTTCTGCGCCCTGGTGACTGCAGTTACTTTCATTGGTTGATTTTTTGGCAGCGGTGTTTTGTCCAACTGTTTTTCGGGGGGTCATGTATTTGGGCCTCTACCACGAGGGTTTTTCCCTCTTCTCCTTGATCCTCGTTAACTGGGATTCGACTCAATGCATCTGCATTGGTGTTATATTTCCCAGGCTTATATTCGATGGTGTAATCGAATTCGGAAAGTTTGTGGTGGAATCTCACCAATCGTGAAGTTGGATCCTTCACGTTAAACACGCCTTTCAAGGGTTTATGATCGGTGTAAACCGTAAATTTTCATCCTTGATGGTAACACCAAAGAATATCTAAACTAAGAAGGGAAACTTGGCGTAAACACTATCTGTGAAACACGTTCGCTTAGTGGTAGTCTGCCGTCAGTAAATAGCAACAGAATAGCAGTTGTGTGAGGGAGAAATGAAAAGGCCTGGCCAGTCGCCGCACATTTTGCCGTGACCAAAAACGAAAAGCAAAAATCAACAGTGGGGAAGATTGGTGAGGAATGTAAAATCGTATTTATAAAAAACAGTGGCAAAAACAGATGAAGCACGTTGTGGCAGAGCAGAAATAGTGCGCGCTCTTTCGCCCTTTTGTTCATTTTGTACTCTTCTACGTTTAAACTATTCTAATTTTTTTGTTAAAAAAAGTAAGAATACTTTTGCAGCAAAAGTTTGCCTTCTTAGTTTAGATATTCTTTGGTAACACCTGAAATTTCTAGCAGGGTACGTAAATGCTCGCTCGGGAGCGGCTCCGGAGCGGCTCTTTTTGCGAGCTCGGGCTCGAAGAGCGAGCCGTGCCATCAAAACTGGCTCCCGGCTTCGAGCTGGGAGTCAAAAACAAGTATTTACAGGCTCCGGCTCCCGAGCCGCGAGCTACGGGTTTTTACTTGGCTCGCTCTTCGAGCCGGAGCTTTGTGACAGCCTCGGCTCCAGCTCGAGAGCCGGAGCTCGGGAGCCGGCTCGGGAGCTGGCTCTGTTGTATATGGATAGAGTTATATAGAGATAACACAGTTAGAATAACATTTAGCATCATCTTTGGTACCAATTAGAGTTGTAACAGCTAGGTTTAGTTCAGTCTCATTTTAACCATGAATACAGAAACCCCAAGTGCAGCGATAGTGTTTTAATCAAACGTTCCATCCCAAATGTAACATGGCGCAGGCGGTAAAAGGTAATAGAAATCCGATAGGTAAAAAATGGGACTCAGCAAAACTCTAAAGGAAGTGAAAAGTTTAGATAAAATTCGTGCGAAAAACAGGGCTCGTGGTAGACCGAAAACAATTGTTGTGAGAGATACTATGGAGTATTTGCGGAAAGTTGAGGAACTCAAACTAGAAGGAAATCTGGCCGAAAATTGGCGTATTTTTATACAAAACTTTAATATTTTCGCAGTGGCGATTGAATTAAAAGAAAAATCGGAAGCAGTAAAAGTGGCAATTTTTCGGAATGCAATTGGCCCCGATGCAGTAGAGGTTTTCAATACCTTTAATTTATCGGAAGGAGACAAAAGTAATTATGAGAAAGTGGTCGAGTCATTTGAATCATTCTTTTTGCCAAAAAAGAATGAGGTGTATGAGAGTTTTATATTTTGGAGCCGGAAACAACGAGAGGGCGAGCCATTTAATTTATTTTTAATGAATATAAAAAAGCTGGTGACTAACTGTGGATATGGGCAGAACGCAAGTCGGATGCTCAGGGACCGGATCGTGCTAGGAGTTGCGGATAAGTGGTTACAAAAACGGTTGTTAAAAGCTGAAAACTTAACACTGGAGAATACAACAGAGATGGCGAGGGCAGATGAAGTGACGAGAGCTCAAGCAGGCAATTTGCAGCGATCAACTAACGGAATTAGTTCGGAGGCTTCAGAAGTAGATGCACTGGCAATATATAACAAAAAGGCTAATTATAATCATGGTAACAATTTAGATTGGAGTAGTACAAGCAACGAAAGTTTTGTGCACAAAAGTGGTAGGAAAAATAATTTTAGTAGCATGAAAGAACAACCGAATAGAAACAGAAATAATTATTTTAATAATTCTAGGGCGAAATTAGATCAAAAAGCAACTACTTCCAATTTTAAACCACCGTGTAAGCAATGTGCGAGACATCATGATAACGGAAAATGTCCAGCCTTTAAACAAAAATGTATTAAGTGCGGGAAATTAAATCATTTTGCTGTCGTCTGCCATACCGAAACCGTAAGAGCGGTATCGTGCAATCAAGTAAGTGAAAATTACAATGACGTGTATATTGATTTGGTAAATGGGTGTAATGCAAAGATTGCGTGGTACAAAGCGGTTAATGTGCAAGATACAATAATCAGTTTTGTACAAAATCCAACCAATGTTAACTTACAGGCGTATGGGGGAGCAAAAATACAAGTATTTGGGGAAAGTACGATAGAATGTGCAGTGGATGGAAACAAAACAAAACAAAAATTTATTATTGTAAGCGATAGAATACCAATTGAAAAGCATGACATCATATTGCAAAAAGTATTAACGAGGGCTAAGATAGCAAATATTAAATTCAACAAAGAGAAAATTCAGTTTAGGGTGCCAAGTGTAAAATTTTTGGGGCATATATTTTCGGAGGAAGGCATGAAACTAGATCCCCAGCGTATGGAAGGTATTAATGCAATTGGGGAACCAAAGTCAAAAGTAGATGTGCAGAAACTTTTGGGTATGATTTCATATCTCAGGTCATTCATACCTAATGTAGCCGACATTTCAAGTCCCTTAAGAAATTTAGTAAAGAAAAACATTGTTTTTAAATGGTTACCAGCACACACACAATGCCTCGAAGCAATTAAACAGAGTATTATCAATGCGCCAACACTAAAGTGGTTAGATGTTGAGAAAGCCATAACACTTCAGTACGACAGTAGTAAAGACGGGTTAGGATGTTGTCTAATGCAACAAGATAAGCCAGTAGCGTTTGCGTCAAGAAGTTTAACGGAAGTAGAGAGTAGGTATTCCCAAATAGAGAAAGAGATGCTTGCAATATGTTATGCCTGTAATAAATTTCACAATTGGATTTATGGAAGGAAAATAACAATAATATCAGACCATAAGCCTTTATTGGGAATCATGAAGAAGGAGATTCACAAAATCGCTTCTGCAAAAATACAAAGATATCCAGATATTATAATAAAGAAGAAAAAGGCAACGTCAGCGCCGATGCAAGCATGGGTCTCGGGGGCAATGTGCAGCGTAAACTAAGAAGTGATTAATATGCAAGTTTGTTGACCTGCAATTAATTGCAATTTCTTTTCTTTAAATTGTATTTAAGTAAAATCAATTTGGCAATAAATCAATCAGTCGATATCAGTCAGTACCGTGTTTGTGTCCGTTTCTTCGCAGAATTTTCAACCTCACAATATACGTCGCTCTGGTACAAGAACCAGCAGTGACAATCATCAACGTACTTAAGTGCAACACTTAAGTGCAATTAACCTTTTAAAAACATTGCGCAGGGCAAACCCTCCGCGGCATAGTGTTTTTCGCGAATCGCGTAAAATTTCATTGACGGGACAAAAGAGTCGCGTCAAGATAGAAGAAAAAATCTCATCTTGTAAAATTTGTCAAAAATTTAGATGTGCTGAAAGAAGGGAGCCTTTGAAATCACACAAAATACCTCCCCTACCATTTAGTAAACTAGGAATGGATATATTGGTGTATAAAGGCAAAGATTTTTTGGTTATAATGGATTATTTCTCTAAATATATGGAAATTATTAGGTTGAATAAGAAAACTGCCATAGCAATTATAGCAAAACTTAAAGGAGTATTTTCCATACACGGATTCCCTCGAGAAATTATAGCAGATAACATGCCATTTGGGTCATTTCAATTTAAAGAATTCTGTAAACAGTGGGATATACAAATTACAACGACAAGCCCTTATTATGCTCGGTCCAATGGGATGGCTGAAAGCACAGTGCAAACAGCTAAAAACTTATTAAGAAAAGCAGATGAAACTAAACACGAATAATGGTATGTTTCAATGAAATATCGTAATAAGCCTACTAAAGATTTAGAATTATCTCCAAATCAATTAATAATGGGAAGAAAAACAAGAATTTGTATTCCAACCAAATCTTCGCATTTCAAAATTAAAGAATATCCGGATTTAATTGGAAATATGAAATTCAAACAAATGAGAAGTTTAAAATATTATAATAGAGGAACTCGGGAAAAGGGAGAATTTTTTGTAAACGATAAAGTATGGTATCAAAACGGCAAAGAATGGGTTGAAGCAAAAATCCTGCGAAAAGATTCTTCTCCGCGTTCTTATTGGATTGAATTGAATAACGGGAAAGTATTGAGAAGAAATAGTATTCATTTAAGAATTTGTAAGTAAACGACGGACATATATATATATATTATATATATTTAAAAAAAAAAAAAAATATTGCTGCACATGGAGGGTTTAAAATTGGAAGCATTGACATAGTAAGTATATACAGTATAAAATTTAATGAAATTGTAAACGTTTGATGATTATCTCTAAAATATGTTATCATTTATTATAATAAACGTGAAAATGTAAAACACGCACAGCATAAGGAGCTTTAAGTCTTTAGAAAAAAAAAGAAAAAAAAAGGAGATGTTGTATATGGATAGAGTTATATAGAGTTATATAGAGATAACACAGTTAGAATAACAGTTAGCTTCATCTTTGGTACCAATTAGAGTTGTAACAGGTAGGTTTAGTTCAGTCTCAGTTTAACCATGAATACAGAAACCCCAAGTGCAGCGATAGTGTTTTAATCAAACGTTCCATCCCAAATGTAACAGGCTCCCGAGCCAGCTCCCGAGCTCCGGCTCGCAAAAGGAGCGGGCTCTCAATCGAGCTGCTTCTTTCAGCTCGAGAGCTCGAGCCATTTGATGGCTCTTGAAAAAACCGGCTCCGGCTCCGAGCCGGGAGCCCAAAATGTAAGGAGCCACTCCAGACCAAAGAATATCTATCAATAAGAACTAAGTCTCTGACGTCAGCACGTCTGTACTCGGCTGAAGTACCGATGTGTACATTTAAGCTTTGAAAAATTAGATAGCATGAGAGTGGCTTTTGCTGAAATGGGACAACAAAAGTGAGGTTGGCGAACAGGGCGGTTCATATTTGCCACCTAGAACTAAAGTCGCAAACAATCTGACTTGCAATCAGTGCGAACTTCCGAATCGCCCTGCTGTGAAAGCTCTTTGCAACTCAACTGACCCAAAGAGCTTTTGACTTGAGTCAGGCCAAAGAATATCTACTCAATAAGAACCGAAACTCTTTTTTGAGTGTATAGGAAAAAAAGATTAAAAAGAAAAATGTGAGAGAGAGGTCACTAAAATAATGTAAATAACGTACAAGAGGAAAAGAGTGCCAAGAAGTTCGTCGGCTCTGACGTAGTAATTCTCTGCCTCTGACGTCGATATTCTTTGCCTCTGACAATCAGCTGGCGGTTTTTTCATGCCGCACTTCTAAATGGGCAACCATGAGCTTTAAGTGCTTCTAAACTCAAAATGAAAGCTTGTAACAAGTCAAAAGCTCTGTTTAAACTGCGTTGACAAGTGCTTTCACTGCAGGGCGACTTGGAAGTTCGCACGATCGCAAATCAGATTGCTTGCGGCTTTTGATGTGCTGCGGCAAATATGAACCACGCTGTGCGACACACCCCCATTTGTTATTCCACTTTAACAAATGTTACTCTGCTGCTATCTAATTTTCCACAGCACCGATGCACACATCAGCAATCCAGCCGTGTACAGATAGTAGTGTCGGTTCTTATTGAGTAGATATTCTTTGGTCAGGCTTTCACCTCGAGTTGTTGCATATCTAAAATACAGCAAGAAAAAACGATCAGCTGATAGTCAGAGGCAGAGAATGTCTACGTCATCCGCAGCAACACTGCTTGGCGCTCTTTCCCTCTTGCACGTAATTTACATTAGTGCCGTGCCGTCTCGCACAAATTTGCCTTGTTTTTTACTTGTTTGCATACATGTATAAAATTTTGACGTCAGAGATTTAGTTCTTATTGATAGATATTCTTTGCTCCAGACGGCTCGCTCGCGAGCGGCTCTTTTTCGAGCTCTTACGTACCCTGATTTCTAGTTGCCCATACAATGGCAAGGAACTCTCTTTCTATTGTGGAATAATTTCTCTCCGCTTTGTTCAGCGTTCGGCTGGCGTAGGCTATGGGTTGATCACTTCCCACAGTGCCTTGAGATAGCACCGCTCCTAGCGCCTCGCTGCTAGCATCCGTTGTCAAGTTAAAAGGTTTGCTGAAATCTGGGTATATTAAAAGTGGTGGTGTCTCCAGCGCATTTTTAATCGCTTCAAATGCTTCCTGGCAATTGTTAGTCCAGGTGAATTTCACATATTTGCGAAGCAGATTCGTTATCGGCCGTGCCAATTTGGAGAAATTTGGAATGAATTTCCGATAGTAATTTGCTAGTCCTAGAAAAGACTGCGTCTGTTTTACCGTACGTGGGACAGGAAATTCCTGTACGCACGCTACTTTACTGGGATCTGGGAGTGCCCCTTCACTCGAGCATTTATGTCCCAAATACAATACTTCTTTCCGGAGGAATTGACACTTCTCCGGTTGTAGTTTTAAATTATTCTCTCGTAATTTGTTAAAAACTTTTCGAAGTTTACAGTTATGATCATCCAAATTTTTTCCGTAGATGACGATGTCATCTAGGTACACAAAACATTCCAATCCTTGTAGCCCCGTCAGTACGTAGTTCATGAGGCGTTGGAATGTGGCAGGCGCTCCCTTGAGTCCGAATGGCATTCGCTTGAATTCGTAATGCCCGTAATTTGTGCTAAATGCGGTTTTGGGTTGATCCTGGGGATCGACTAGTACTTGATGATAACCGCTAGCAAGATCAAGGGTAGTAAAGTATCTGGAATGTCCCAATTGGTCCAGGATGTCTTCGATCTTTGGGAGTGTGTAGGCGTCGCCAACCGTCTTATCGTTGACCTTGCGAAAATCTAATACTACTCTCCACCTTTTCTTGCCGTCTGGTCCGGCCTTTTTCGGGACCACCAGCAATGGAGAGTTTCAGGGACTTTTACTTCTTTGGATTATGTCGTTCTCGAGCATTTCTTCTATTTGCTCGTTAATAACTTCCCGCTGAGTTTCCGGCAGTCGATACATTTTCTGATTAATTCGCGCTTGGCCGGGAAGCACTGGTATCTCGTGCATAATTGCATCTGTGTGCGATAACTTGTTCCCTTTTAGATGAAATATGTCGTTGTATTCATGACATATTTCTAAAATTTCTTTCTTTTCGTTTTTATCGAGAATTGGGCTTAGGTTGAGCTCATCCTCTAACCTAGCCAGACGTTCTTTGGAAATCTGGGCCTCTCGGTCTACTTTGCGTGACTCTCGGAGGTGTAGTAGGGTGACTTGGATACCTTTGTCTCTGGTTCCTTTTGCCTGTGTCCCTGACCTTAATTCGTGTGTTGGGGTTTGAGTTTCCATTCGCTCTTCTTCGGGCGACTTTCCCATGTACCCGCAATCACCGTTTTTTGATTTTTTTTCTTTTTCTCTGATTTGCTTTTTGGGGATGATATTTTTCGTGGAAGTTTTTGTTATTGTTTTGCCTTGGTATGCCCGTTCAGAATTTTGCTTTTGGTTTTGATTGAGGGATAACGATCCTATCGTGTAGTTTTTCGCTGGAGCCAGTTTTAACTGTAATCTGGTCAGCACTACTGAATGAGTATTTGCATTTAGGACGCTAATGATTGTCTCCATTTGTTTTGAAGGTAATAAACTATTCGCTAGGAAGACTCCATCGCTTATTTCTTGCGACATGCAGAGCATTTCTTCCTGCAATTTCACCGGAACCTTGATCAGCATTCTTGTGCGCGCAGATATGCGTACGGGTGTTTCTAGAACAGGGATGGGCATGCAACCACATTCTCAAATTGAGTTTGTGTGAAAGCATTTCAAAGCTCTCTCCTGCTTTTTATACACTGTTAATTTTGGTGACGCACCTGTCATATAAAAGTGAAGCCACAATATGGCAAAATGACTTCAAATTTTGCAGTGTACCTGAAAGCAAAGTGCAAAGAAACATAGTCCTGCTCGCATAACGGCCGGCGGCCGAATGGCGCTCTCGACTTGAAAGCTGCTCGTGTACATATTCAAAGCTCTAAAAGCTGGAGTGCCCGCGGGCATAGACCTGCCCATCTCTGTTCTAGAATTACCCTTTGCTGCCTGTATTCCGTTGCATTGGAAGCATCGCATGCAGCATCCACTTCGATAACTGCTTTCGGGTCACTACAGGTCTTTGCCTCCTCTATGGGACTTTGCCTGTTTTCTTGTGCCCTTGCCACTTCTCGCGAATTCTTTGGGGTTGGTTACCATGCGAGGAAATCGGAGTTTTTTATTTGGTCCTTCAACATTGCAATATTCTGATAAGAAGTCGTTTCCTAAAAGTCCATCGTAAGAGAGATTGGACATATTTTTTGCAACTTGGAAGTTGCAGGGTATTTCGTTTTTATTGATTACGAACTTCCCTCTGCAAGTTCCCAATGTTTTACCTTTGCCGAATTCACAACTGCAATGGCTTCCTCAAAATAATTCGGTATTTATTTCACTTATTAAATTGTCGTTCAACTACTACTGACAATACCGTACAAAACTTGCTTTTGACTCGAGTACTTTCTAAACTGAATAATTCGATACCCAATCGGGCAAAGTTTCCACTAGCTCCTTTAACAATAAACTGAACATTTATTCTAGGGTGACAATTACCTGTATACATTTTAATTTGTACAAAGCTCTCCCTACTCTTTTTCAATAATTGATTAATTGCTATTATTGGTAAGGTACATCGTACTTTTTACCTAACCCCTGAAATAGCAATTCATTCCTTAAGGAATGCTTACGCTTGCGCAATTCCGCTGACTTGCTTAATTGCAACGCAAAAGGCAATCACCTTCCAATAGCGCACGTTCCATCAATAGGTTTTTTAATTTTATTTTACTTATTAATTGCAATTTGCTAAATTGCTTTTATTGTTTACCGCGATGGGGTCAATCCATACCCGATATATTGATATGGTTATTTATGCTGACTCCCATCATTTTGCGTTTATGACAATTTTCTTGACGGCCCAGTTACTTGCGCTTCTCGCATTCTTTTTTTACTTCGAGCAACGTGACTCGCTACCGTGTTGTTTTCTTCTTTTTATGCGAGCGCTTATCGTAACTGGCCCAAGCATATATTTAATTGTCATGGCTCGACCTTGTATTGCTATGTACAATTTTGTTTACATTTCTTACCCTAGGTCGTTAGCCATTGCTTACGCTTTTTGCGGTGATATATATTATGTGCTTGCACTTTTGGAGTTAATTGCTCTTTGTTTACAATTAACTTTTAATTTGGCCGAATTGAAGATAACAAGATCCACTAATGAATTCCTTTAATGTGGCCTCACAATACTAGATATTAATTGCAAAATATTGGGTTTTAGGGGTATACAGTTGATAACAGGTGACCAGCGCGACGCACAGTTAAAAAAGAGTTTTGACGTCTTTTAGCGAACAGACAAAACAATGTCATTTTTCAACTCGCTCTAGCGGCTATACGAGTCGTCTTTTCAAATTTTATATATGTACTAGCCGGTCTACCCGGTTTCACCCGGTCGGTTGGTGGAATGATTGTTATTAATTATCGTGCCATTGATTCATCATCGTTTTACATTCTTATTGTTGTTCGCCTCTTTATCTATATTCATTGCTTCTTCTGTGCATGAAAACAGGACAAACCTTTCGTATTATAACAACAATATGAAGTATAATGAAGTATAATGTAATTAGGTATAATGTAATACGAAGAAAAAATTTTAAAACAAATTAGTTACTTATTATTTAACTTCACATTTTTACAGAACTTAGTTGATATAAGTAGACAGCCTGAATTTTCTATTTTGTGTAATAATTTAATATAATTATTGGTCTACCAAATTTCACCCACGATGCCAAAGTGAATAAATATTCAGAGGACTTCCTTATAAACAATGTTTTTTGTTTTTTTATTGGGCGGCACTAATATTACCAGCCTCGTGGGCAGACTTACTCGTGAGCAAGCAACATAAAACTGACTGTGGGAGAAACAATCTTCCCTTAAATCTACGCCGGCATATTTTAAGGTTTGACCCTAAGACTTGTTAATCGTCAAGGCGAAACAAACTTTGATGGGAAATTGTAGTCTCTTAAAATTAAAGGAGTAGTCATTAGGTATTAAGGGAATACGTGGTACGACAGGAACGACAGTTTGAGGGACATATTCCCCGTCAACAAATAAAATTTCCTCAACCATTTTCTTACTGATTAGCACCAAGTCACTCACGCAAATGATGCCAAATACGCGGCTGTCGCCCACTTTACCCCTAGTTGTTAGGCAGACACCACAGTCACAGATATATCATTCCACGATGCACGCAGTTATGTTCGCCCGTTCGCCGTCAGCCGTGTGCATGCCGCTGGCCCGCATCTTCTCAGTGAGGGATCGTTCTCGCCTACGAAGATCCGCACAAAGAAGAGACGTGGAAAAGAATTTCTGTGACGTCATGTTAAAGGAATTTCCGTTATTCACCCCTTTAGGGGCGGAATTTTGAAAAATGCTTTCTTAGCGGATATCTAAGTCATTAAAGGAATGCAGTGTAAAATTTTCAGCTCTTTAGGTCCAGCGGTTTGGCCTGTGCGTTGTCTGTCAGTCACGCACGGTTCTTACTGTTTTATAGGTAAAGATTTTATAGCAAATTTTCTGTACTTTCATTTCGATTATGATAAAGTTCGGGCTAAAATGTTAGTTTCGAATTATATTGAAAAAACTAAAACAATTTCCAAAATTTGGGGTTTTTGGCCAATGCTGAGTTAAGTTTACGTCTGGCGAGGTGGCAAACAGATTCGGATTCAGCACCCCCAAACACAAAATAAAAGATAGAAAATCAACTTCTATATTTTTTCCTGAGTAAACCCCCTATTTACTGGACTACAAATGATTTCAATAATATTCAGTCACAAAACCAACAAAATACCTTGAATAACAATCGTAACAATAATTAGGGAGAAGCAATGGAAGGTGACTCTATTAACTCTTTCCGTCAATAGCATATTTTTCATGCAGGAACATCTAGGCTCTCATCTTTATACTATTATAAAAATTTAGATTCTTAGCCGTATTCTATGCAGCTTAGTAATCGGAAAATTCGGTCGTTTTGTGAAATATATAGGGGAGCGGCGGCGCGGCGCACAGTGGTAGGAAGCGTCCAAAAACCCCCTATAGTTGATTGTCTCCAAATGGTCCAATTGGTTATTTTACATTCGTGACTACTTATATACGTTCATCATCTGAACCCTGTTCAATTTTTATAAAATTTAGTAAGTAATAGGACTGCTTGAAACTTGGATTTTCGGAATTTTAGTACGAAACTTTGCTGTTTCTAATGACAGGTTTTGGGATTTTTTTACGCTGCATATTATCGGTTTGAAAAATCGGTTGATGCTTCGGTTGTTCCAAGAACATAATTACAAAAGTCATGGAAGGGATAATTTATTTTGAAATAAAATTCATGTCACGAGTTTTTTGAATAGTTTTCCGAAATTTAAGCATGTAAATCGTGTTTACTCGCAAATATTAGGTTGCCAAATATATATTGAGTAGTCGACACCATAAGTTTCATCCTCCGCCGCCCATGATGGAGATGAATTTTAGAACCTTACGCTTATAGGTCAAGAAAATTAAACTTTCGTGTTCAAAAACTTGTGGAGAACCGGAAACTGCTTTAATCTTTTAAATTGTTTTCTTATATGTACAATGTACATGCCTGTTCATCGGTTTCAAGCTGTGCTAGTTTGCTATAAACCACTTCGCTGTCCTTGCTGTCCATTGTTCCGAACAGGTAGTGCATTGCGTTTCCCACTCCGTCGAATATTGATCGTGTTATTCGAGCTCTGGGGACTGTTTCTTTGATTACTTGTGTTCTTCGTTTGAGGTCCCTTATTAGAGCGTGGACGTGTTCTTCGTGCGTCCTGCAGTCGTTCATCCCTGAGCCCTGGAAGCCGCATAATCGGTGTATCACTCCTTCTGCTTGTTCGACCAATGTTATTTGTCGATCCAATTCTCCCAGGTCCAGTTCTGTGAAGATACTCCACGTTTTCCTGTATATTGCCAGTATTCCCAATTCTTCGAACAGGATTCCCGTGTTGCGTATTTCCTCATCCTTGAAGGTTTCCTCCGCTGCGCTTGCTATGGTGACGCATAGTACTATCAGGCCTGTGATTACTGCTGGTTTGCACATTTTACCTGCAAATTAACATAATCATGTTACTCAAATTTTCTCGTGTTCGCGGTGCGAAAATTATTTTGTGGCGGTGTTCATCTCCCTTTGTTTCGTAACTTGGGGGTCAGTTTTCCTGACCTCGGCATTTCATGGTTCTTCTGTTTTTCTGTATTTTCTCGGTTGGGGTTTTTTCCTCATTACGGTATTAGTTGCTCAGCATGTCGTATACTGTGCAGTTTGTGGTGCCAGTTTCAGGAGAATTCGTTGAGGTCCCCCGGGTCGAATTCCGGGTGACCTCGCTCTTGTTGCATGAAGTGTGGGCCGGATGGGTGGGTCCCGTCCGTCTTTGGCGGGTTCTGCATAGCCTTCCTGACGTGCCGCTATTGATCGGCCCGCCCCGGGAACGGGTGGTACCCGTGGATTGGGCCCTGGAGCCCCACGCTGCTTTGCGCGCTGAAGGTTAGTAGTGTGTTCTTATCTTATTTTCTCTAAATTTTAATTATGGTTTTTTTTTTTAAATTCGCAGGGCCTACTTTTGTGCTTATTAGATGCTACCATCCGCCCCGCCCATTGTGTGGGCAAGGGATGACGACAACCCCTTTACCTCTAGGGGCGCCGATACGTAGGCCCCTCCATAGTATGACGAGGCGTGCTCGTGATCGCTTGGGATCCGGGCCTGGTCTGCCCCTCTGGTGGCAGTTTTGATTTATGAAAAAAAATTTTTTTTTTTATATATAGCTAGTAGTTTAATTAATTGTTTAGTTTTTGTTTTCTTCTTTATTTTTTGTAGAATCTTATTTTTTTTTTATTTTTTTTTTTTTATTTTTTTTTTTTTTTTTTTATTAAAAATGGTGTATAATTTACTCTTTTTGTTTGTTTTCGAAAATCATCGTTGGGTATTGGTTTCCAAAGTCGTCGATAGTTGTCGGGTTTCTATTCTTGTTACTCGCTGCTTGACTTGGCAGCCAAGCCCTTTTTTTTTGTTTGTTTTTTGGTTTTATGTGTTTTGTTTTTTTTTTTTTTTTTTTTGTTGTTTGGTGTAGGGGTTTGTTTCTTTTTTTTTTTTTTGTGTATGTGGAAAGGGGTTTTTTTTGTGTTTGATTTGGGAAAAAAAAACTTCTTTTGCCCCGTTGGTTTTATTCTTCCCTTTTTTTTTTATTACAATCTTTGATAAAGTACAAAAAACAACAACCGTCAATGGTCGTTTGATTGCAAATATTTTATTTTTTGCCGTATGTCAACAGTTTAACGGGTTTCTAGTTTCTTTTATTTTCGACGGTTTACTCCGATTTTGCGAAGGTATCGAGTACGATTTTTGTGCACGTTTGCATTTTTCGTTTACTGAGCTTCGCCCCGCTGCTGCATTGGTTAATGTTGCTGCTTTTATTATTGCTTAATTGCAATTATATTTCTCTTCTTTTTGTAATTTGGAATTTGCTTTACAAGAGAAATTTTGCGTTTATGTTCACAAAAATTGAGCGGTGCCTTTGGGCCGATGTTTAAGCGTTTTTAGTTTGCCCTAATTAGCGAAAGCGTATAGGCGGATTTTTATTTCCTTTTCGTGCTACGGTTTGTAACGTGTATTTTCTTCCAAATATGGCAACTTATCAATTATTCGTTCCACCTTATATGGTGGTGTCTTTGCCGCCCGGCATGTATTTCCGGGTGTCGAATTTAGCCGTTTATCGTCCAGAAGTGGACTGGAGATCGACGATCCTCTTAAGCCGTCTTCCGCCTGGTGGCGCGCAGGCGCTCCCCTTGTGGGTTCGTGCCCGCCCCGTAGTAGGTACATTCGAAGTGGCCTGGCTCTTGTCCCCAGGCAGTTTGATGTCTGCCTCTGGTTTGTTGTGCATAAATTTTTTTTCTTCTTTTTTTTTAAGAAAAATTTTCTCCGCCAGGGTGTTCGTTTGTGCTTTTGGGGACTTTGATTCCGGTGGAGGATGGAAGATATTTAAATCCACGCCGTCTTGCTCCCCCGAGCGTCCTTTGACTGGGTCTTTCCGTTTCCTTCCCGTTTGGATGCAATTAGTCGGATTGTTTATTTTGATTGTTTGTTCCAAGAATTGAATAAATTTATTGTAGCTTAAGTTTGGGATTTCTCCTAATTAGTGTTCTGTAGTAAAGTAACATATGTTGCAATGACTCGTCAATGTTCATTGACATTGAAATGCCGAGTTGCATTCTTCAATCGCCCAAAAGAGCACAACTCATTTATGACTCACATGGCCCGAGGTAATTAAACCCTTGCATTGCTTTGTTTACATTTTTGGTGTGAAGCAATTAGAGACGGTGACCTGCAAGCGCAGTGATTCAAGCCGGCAACGGGTTAACCATTTGCGAAGCACATTCGCCTAATTACGTTGTTTTGCGTAACGAACCCAAAGGTGCTGATAAGGGATTTCGGCACCCCGGGATTTGGGTCGTGGGAAGAATGCTGACAAGGGCATTGCAACTATTGGTTATTGGGAACGGCTTAGTTATCCCCTCCAATATTGGTAGGTTTAGAAGTAAGAATATTTGTATAAAATAGGAAGGAAATAATAAACAGCAGGCAAAACTAAAACACAAGTCTTTGACTCCGGAGCCTGCTCATTAGCTGCTCCAAGCCTCAATTAACCCAAGAGCCACAGCTGAACACAGCTGCTCTAGTCCTAGGAGCCAGCACCATTGCTACTCCGAACAATTCTATCTCTAACAAAGTCTTTTGGCAACCCAATCAATAGCCACCAACTAGGGGCACACTAAATGGCGACCGTGACACCGGATCAAGGAATCGAGATCATTTTCCAGAAGTTGTTCCAGACGGGCGAGAACGCGAAGAGGGCCAAGCTGAGGCCAGAGGCGGACACAACAAAAGTCACACTATATCCAGTTGGGAGACCAGTGCCACCCCCACCAACCCCAAAGAAGTTTGAGGAAGATACCCCAAGAAAGGACCAAGGACCAAGGC
The DNA here is from genome assembly GCA_963082835.1 of Leptogaster cylindrica. Lineage (NCBI taxonomy): Eukaryota > Metazoa > Arthropoda > Insecta > Diptera > Asilidae > Leptogaster > Leptogaster cylindrica. Next base: position 18,933,869 of record OY720107.1, read on the forward strand.
CCATAACAATTGAGGAGTATAGAAGGAGGATCCAGGAGAAGAAAGAACGGGCAAAATTATCAAGGCAACCAAGGGAGCGGGGAGGCCAGCGTGTGAAGCTGCAGAGGCAGCACGACTTGGGCGCAGCGCTAGCAAGGACGGCTGCAAATCCAGACGAAGCCCAGGAGTATAAGGCGAAAGCAGCAGAGCTAAAGATGAAGATAAACCAGCGGAAACGAGAATGCGCCAGCAGAGTAGTAGGGAATAGACATTAGATAAGAGTTAAATTGAAAAAGAATGAATAAATAAAAATAATATAATTGGTTGTAACTAAATTCTTTTTTCGAAAGGGGTCTTAAGTTATTTTCAAGTTTTGATTTTCATTATCCAATTTTTCAATCATACTTAACGTATTGGTAATAATTTATCATTGAAAATGGGCAAGACCCAGAGTAAAACTTCGGACAACAATGGCCAAGTTACCAATAATTTAATATTGAACGAGTCCGTTAAAATTGAGAACAAAGAAATTCTGATTTTACTAGCAATTCTTGTCGCGATAAAAATTTTCCAATTTATATATCATGTCTATATCAGCCACAGGCGTGGTTTAAAAAAGAGATCGCTTAACACCCCAGCTCAGTTAAACACAGCAACGGTTTAAAGTTAATGGACGAGCTGGGTAAAATTAAAGCAGAGTTAGAAAGAATATTATCAAATTACAAGAAATGCGGTAAAAGGTCCTACACGGACAAAACAAAGAAAGAAAAATTAGAAACCATTAATAAACTTGCAATTAAAGCGAAGCAGATCGCTGGGGTAGTAACCACTTTTGAAACGGCTATGAAACTACGTTTGAGATACATTGAAATCTTTAAATTAATACAAGAATTAAGAGAGGCATTTACTATACAAAGCGCAAAAATGACGTTCGATATAAAAATGGCGACGTCGCTAGTGCAGCGATATGATGGCAACTGCGACGATACGGAAGTATTTATTGAGTCGATTGCACTGTTAAATGAATTAACGGAAGAAAGTCAGAAATCGACGATGATAAAGTTTATAAAGACCAGGATTACTGGCAAGGCGAAATACGTAATCACGGATGATATGAGCACAGTGGCATTAATCGCAGCAAAAATTAAAGAGAAATTCACGGTGAAGCTGTCATCCGACGCACTATTAGCGCAATTGAGATCCTGTAAACAGGGAAACAGGAAAATAACTGATTATGCAACTTAAATAGAGGACCTCTCAAGACAATTAACGAGAGCGTTCATCACAGAAAATGTTGCGGTAGGAGAAGCAGCTGAAAAATTAGCTGAGAAATTTTCGGTGCAGTCCTTCACAGACAACCTATCAAATCCCGAAACAGCGATCATAATGAAGGCTAGTGGATTGAGCACGCTAGCTCAGACGGCAGCAAAGGCCATTACGGTGGGCAAAACACATACAAGCGTCCTTCATTTCAACTCAAGGCGAGGATATGACACACAAAATAGACGGTTTAATAATTTTCAACATCGTGGTAGCGGCGGTAATAGAGGTAACTGGAGACCCAGATACCAACGCCAAAATTTCGGTGCATATCAGACACCCCCACAGCAAGGGAGGCAGCAAAACGGGGCACCACGGCAGAATAATTTCAATGAAAGACGATTTAGTCAAAACCACAGAAATGACAACAACAACAGAAGTACATATCAAAGCGGGTCATTCAGGCCAACCAGGAACCAAAGAATTAACCACTTCTAGACGGGGGAAGTAGTCGACCCCCAATTGAATACGGACGAGCACCGGTTGGGGGAGAACCAACAAGCTCAACGGTACGCACTGTAAATCTTACATATTGCAATTTCGTCAAAGCATTCGCAAATATGTGCAACGCGGTTTGTACATTTATTGTGGATACTGGAGCGGATATCTCCATTTTCGAGAGAGAGAAGATAAGTGCGGATCAAATGCACCGGCCAGGTAATAAGTGCACAATACAAGGAGTAACTGAGGCGAAAAAGTTATCGCTAGGAACAACAACGACAGAATTAATTTTTAATAATCATTTTATAGTAAAACAAGAATTTCAAATAGTTGGTGGTGACTTCTCAATAGAAGCTGATGCAATTTTGGGATTGGATTTCTTGACCAGGTACAAAGCAAATATCGATTACGATACGTGGACTCTAACGCTTAATGATGGTAATGATTCGGTAGATATACCAACTCTTAGCGGACCTCACGCTAACTCTATTATCCTACCGCCAAGATGCGAGACTGTTCGAGAATATAAATTAAAACACGTTAACGATAGCGACGATGTCGTTGTTTTAGGCAGGGAAATTAAACCAGGAGTATTCGTAGCAAATACGATTACTCAGGGAAGAAACCCAATGGTTAGATTATTGAACACAAATGGAATGAAATAGAAATAGTACAGGAGAATGACATAGAAGTACAATCTTTATCCATTTATAATGTCTACACGACAGGGGTTAGCAAGCCCAACAATTTTCTACAAAAACTTAATTTCGATGAAATTCCATCATATGTTTTACCTAGCTTTCAAAATCTATGTGTGAAATATCAAGATATATTTGCCTCAAGCAACGAACCGTTATCGAGCAGAGCATTGAACTCAGGGACAGGGTGCCTGTATATACTAAAAATTACAGGATACCAGAAGTTCACAGACACGAAATCAAACGTCAGGTAGACAAAATGCTGGACGATGGGATAGTAGAGAATTCGATTTGGCAATATAATTCACCTATACTGTTAGTGCCAAAGAAATCCACGAGCGATGAGAAGAAATGGCGTCTGGTAGTTGACTTTAGAAACCTCAATAAGAAAGTATTAGCGGACAAATTTCCTCTACCTAGAATAGAAGAAATTCTGGACCAAATGGGCAGAGCAAAATATTTCTCGACACTGGATTTGATGTCTGGTTTTCATCAAATTTCATTAAATGAATCATCCAGAAAATTCACTGCTTTCGCAACAAATGAGGGGCATTATCAATTCACTAGGCTACCATTTGGTTTGAACATCAGCCCCAATAGTTTCCAAAGAATGATGGCGATCGCTATGTCAGGGCTATCCCCGGACGTAGCATTCCTATATATCGATGATATTATAGTAATTGGTTGCTCTCAAACACATCATCTAAAAAATTTGGAAACTGTTTTTCAAAGATTAAGAGAAAGAAATTTGAAGTTAAATCCAGAGAAATGCAAATTTTTCCGAAATGAGGTTACTTTCTTAGGTCATCAAGTATCGGCACAAGGCATTAGGCCAGACAGCTAGCTCAAAATATGAAGCGATAAAGAAATATCCAACCCCAAAATCTGCAGATGAGGTCAGAAGATTCGTAGCCTTCTGCAATTACTATCGTCGTTTTGTTCGCAATTTTGCGGAAACTGCACTACCATTAATTAAGTTACTCAGGAAGAATGTTCCATTTGAATGGACGGCCGATCAACAAAAAGCATTTGATACGCTGAAAGCAACGTTAATGTCACCAACATTGCTTACAGTACCCAGATTTTTCTAAACAATTTATAATAAGCACGGATGCATCAAACGCAGCGTGTGGGGCTGTACTGTCACAAAATATAGACGGAGAAGATTTACCAATTGCGTACGCAAGCAAGACTCTTACCCCTGGCGAAAAAAACCAATCAACCATTGAAAAGGAGTTAATAGCGGTGCACTGGGCTATTACTCACTTCAGACCTTATATTTATGGAAGAAAGTTCCTAGTAAAAACGGACCACAGACCGTTAGCATTTCTCTTTGGATTGAAAAACCCTTAATCAAAGCTAACGCGAATCAGACTGGATTTGGAAGAATTCGATTTTGGCATACAACATGTGAAGGGCAAGGACCTCAAGGAGATTAAAGTGCTCCAAGTAAAGACGCGTTCGATGGAGAAAAGAAGTAGCAAAGAAGACAATAACGTACAGCGGAAGGAAGCTCCCAGAAGCAGGCAGCCTGATCAACTGCATGTCATGGAGGCACTAGCACCGTCAGAAGTAAACAAGTACGAAATATTAGAATTGGTGGTAAAGAATAGCAACGAGCAAACTAAGATAGAAGTAAAAATAGTGCACAATAGAAATATAGTATGCGAGCAAGAAGCTATAAGCCAACGAGTAGAACTCGCACTAGAGCAGGTATTTAAAATGTTGGAAAGTAAAGCAATATATAAAATTCAAACGCATTGTTTGAAACTTTCTGCAGAAAGTAATATATTCAAATATATAAGTATAGCCGCATTTAAGAAACTGGGGAATGAAACTCTAGGAAAGCTCACTATCCTAATATATCAGCCACCGAGAAGCATTGTCGACAAAGACCGAATACAGGAAATATTAAGAGAACATCATAATACGCCTACTGGTGGACATCTAGGAACGTCTAGGATATTTAGCAAGCTAAAGGAGGTATACCGATGGAAAAAGATGAAGAAAACTATAGCACAACATGTAGGAAAATGCAAGGAGTGTGCAAAGAACAAACATCAAAAACGAAATAAAGAGCAGCTGGAGATTACGACTACTCCAGCAAAGGTATTCGATATCGTGTCAATAGACACTGTGGGACCATTTACGAAAACCATTCATGAAAATAGATACGCTGTGACTATGCAGTGCGATTTGAGTAAATTTGTAGTTGTTTTGCCAACAAAGGACAAGGAGGCTGTTCAGGACCACAAAGAACACAACAAAACTCTAGAATTTAGATTTAACTTAAGCTCACGAATTTGTAAATCCAGCAAAACTCTTAATCCATGGACCATTGCAACTCAATGTATTCTCGATGAAATTTTACACTCGTCATGAATTAACAGTTTTGCTGTATGAAATACCCAAGCCAATCACTTTGTTCTGCACTTCTGTATCTTCAACTCTTTTCCATTTCAATTTGTTGCAAGCAGTTAATTACTGTAATTGTATAGTTCAGTTATGCATAACTCTAAAAGTCTAAATTGCTAATTCTTTTCTGATGTTCATTTGCTCAGTAACTTTGGCAGTGTCAATGTTAAATACTCCTAGAATTAGTGAAATAAAAATTACTCTTTTTATCGTTGAATTATGTTAGTTTAATCACGTCGGCTAAAATAAAGTTTTCACAAATAAACCGAATAGACTCAAATGTGGTGTTTAGTGTTTTCTTTAAAGTTTTTAACAGTTTGAACTTACACGGACCTCGTGCTAATTACACTCATTAACAGAGGCAAACACGATTGCCAGAGCATTAGTTGACGGTTTCATACTCAAATATGGACCAATGAGCCAGATCAAGACTGATCTTGGAACGGAATACAAAAATCAGATCCTTACGGAAATCTGCAATTTGCTAAGAATCAAACAACTATTTGCTACCGCGGCACATCCTCAGACGATCGGAGGATTGGAGAGAAACCACAAATATCTGAACGAATTTTTACGATCTTTTGTAAATGATACGAAGGATGATTGGGACACATGGATACCTTACTACATGGTTTGCTATAATACTACACCAAATACGGTACATGGCTATACACGTTTCGAATTGGTATACGGCAAGAGAGTCTGCCTACCAGCGGAACACCAGAACCAGTGTATAATATTGAATTATACAGCAAAGAATTTAAATACAGACTACAGCGTGCCATATCTAACGTGAAAGAACGCCTAGAGCGAGCAAAAATCAAAAGAACGGCCGAAAGTGGCGTTACATGTAAACCATTGCAAGTAAGGGTAGGGGATCAGGTATTGGTAACAATGCCAAACAAAAGAAAATTGGATTCACTATACGAAGGCCCCTATCGAGTAGAGAAAATTGAAAATTCAAATTGTACAATAAGAACTAATAAGAATTAGTTAATTAGGATACACAAGGATAGATTAAAGAAAATATAATACAAACAAATAGGTCAAATAAGCAAAATAATATAATAAAACAGGTTAAACTAATAGAAAATACATATATTGCACGAGTTAGAAATAATTAATTGGTAATAATACTAGGGCACTAGGTAAGCAGAATAAATACATTTAGCATAAATAAGTAGGTAAACAATAAAATACGAAAGTTCATGATGAAAAAACATAAGTTTTTTTTATGTCTGAAAGTTTTATTTTACAAATTCAACTAATTCAAAATTCAACTTGTTCACGCCAGCTCAAGAATGCAAGTGAGGCCTGCACTCTTTCAATATCAATACTTCATCCTAATTCTACTGTTTTAACTGTACTTGCAATAAATTCATGAGAGACTTAAACTAATAACGGGCAACTGTCTGTTGCCTGAACACATGAAAAAAAACGGAATAAAAATAATGATGTAAGCAAAAAAAAAAAATTTTTTTTTTTTAAAACCTAAACAAGTAGCAAAAATTGTAAAGAGGAACGATAATCAAGCCACCAAACCCATAGTAAAAATTTTTCTTTCCTCCGTAAACAAAAATTTTTTTTCAAAGGGAGGAGGAACCTTCAACCACTGACCTTTCTTTTTCAACAATCCATTTCCCAAGGCGTATTTCCCCTCCTTTGGAAAGCTTCCTTCATCATTCCTATACATAAAATGGGTTGCAAGTCTGATGTGGCAAATTATCGCCCGATTGCCAAGCTGTCCTGTATTCCCAAACTCTTCGAAAAAATCCTCTAGGATTTCATTGTAAATCCCTGTTTTCTCCTGCCCAACATGGTTTTTTGAAAGGTAGATCTACTTCTACTAATCTCATTGACTTTGTGTCTAAAACTTTAGGCGCCTTGGAATATGGCGATGAAGTTGATGTTGTGGCTACGGATTTTAGTAAAGCCTTTGAAAGGATTTCTTATCAGGTTATCCTATTTAAGCTCTACACCCTTGGTTTTCCTCCTCTTTTCCTTTCTTATCTTGAGGAAAGGGTATACATGGTCCTTTTTGGCACAGTCGTATCATCCGAATTTCGCTCTCCTTCTTATTGGCCCACTCCATTGTGTCTATATACGCAGATGATATGAAGATCTTTAAGAGAATCTCCTCCCCATCCGATTCTGTCTTCCTCCAAGCTGACCTTGATAGCTTCTGCACTTGGTGTAATAAGAATTTTCTCGACCTCAATGTGTCCAAATGCCAATCCATCACCTACTCTCGCGAACGCCTGCCTCTTCCTCTTAGACCCTACACACTATCAGGAGATCCAATCCCAACGGTTACCTCCCTTCGCGACTTGGGCGTGCTGTGCGACCGTGAGTTGAACTTTCGGTCCCACATAGATTATATTATTGGTAAAGCTAATGCCACATTAGGCTTTGTTAAACGCTGGTCTCGAGAATTCTCCGATCCCTATTTATCAAAAGCCCTCTTTGTTTCCTTCGTCCGACCCATCTTTGAGTACGCCTCATCGGTGTGGTCTCCTTATCAATCGACTCATGTTAACAGAATTGAGTCTGTTCAACGTAGGTTCCTTCGCTTTGCCCTTCGTAATCTCCCTTGGTCCGATCCTTTGTCCCTTCCCCCTTACGAGCACCGGCTCCGACTTATTGGCTTGCATCCACTTCACCTTAGGCGTGACGCAGCTGATATCCTGTTCTTACACCAACTTCTTTCCGGTTGTATCGATTGTCCGTCTCTGCTACAATCGGTTTCTTTTAACACTAATCCCCGTAGTCTTCGATCTGTTTCTCTCTTCCGTCCCATCAAGCACCGTACCAACTACGGCCTCAACGAACCCCTCACAAGGATGCTTCGAATGGCGTAATCTACCCCCCCCCCCCCTCTTCCCTTAACCCTCCTGTTGCTGTTAATTGTTTATTAGTTGTAGTATACATGTGATATGTGTTTAGTCTTAGTCTTTAGTTACTTGCTTGTATTAAGCGAAATAAATAAGTAAGCAATTAATACAAATACAGAAACCAGCACGAATATATTTATTAGCACATTTCGTAGCTGAAGGGGCACTAAAACATTTAAAAACCATAACACTTTTGTCATTGAATATACCTAATTAATGCGCCACTTTGTCGCGTGCGCCACATTGAAATTTTTCTGTTATTTTGAAATATGATTGACATTATGAGAAAAATTGAAGATAAGGCAAAAGCAATTATGATGCTTCAAAGTGGATATAAAAATGAGTCTTTGCATATAAAGTTTTCACAAATGTCTTAAAAATACTAGATGTTGTGAGGGAATGAAACAAATTAACAAAAAATTTCAAAAATTTGTTTTTTTTTTTATTTTTTTCATAAGACCAATTAATTGTGCGCTTGATCGCACCTGTTATTTAGACAAAGTTGGGTTACTAACTAACACACTTACGACACCGGACAGATTTCATATATCAATTGCTATAATGCCCAAAAAGGCTCTGCGCCACATTGTACGCTGCGCCACAATGTACACCGCTCCCCTATAAATATGATTTGATGATCAACGAGTCTATTAGTGCTTCCCTTTAACATTTCAATACAAAACGGAGATGCTTTTATATTATTTAAATTATTGTTGTATTCTATGGAAGTACATTTATTCTTTAATTAGAACAAAAAAATACGGTTTTTTGTTTAAATTTTAAAAAATAAATAAAATCCAATGTGGTGGTTAAGCATAGCTAACCACCGTGACACAAGAGTCTACATTTGTATTTGGTTATCTTCGAAAGTGTACGTTAGTTCATCGGTAAATTTGTTCCAGCATATAATTGCAGTCGCTTTCGTAGAATTCTGCGAGATCATATTGGCAATTGTCTGTGTGGTCATTCTCTCGTAATTGTAATCAAAACTAGTAAGGAAGCAATTGGTCACACCAATTACGTGAAACCCTAGATGTAGTAAAATATACTCATTCTTATATCAACATTTTTGTATAAAAACGACTCATGCTTATATGGCAACACTAAGAAGGAATCCACCCTAAATTGCCATGGAAAACTCGCCGAATTATTGCACTTGAATAACCAGACCTACGGGCAATACCGCAGGCAGGGGGAATGGTTTCAGGCTGGCCGCGGGCGTACCGCGAGCCGTGGGTTGGGGGAGGAGGCCGCGGCCGAAGCTGCGAGCCGTTGAAAGTGGATAAGGGGGAACACTAGTTACCTTCAGTGGGTAAATGATGATTTCGTCAAACGAAACGGTTTAGTTGAGTTAAAAGAATACTTTTATTACTTGCTGCTCACTCGGGCAGCGTAACGACTTACACTTCAATTGCTAATAGACTATCTCTTAATGCTAATTTACAATTATTTTTATACAATTTTCCCTATCATAAACTTATCCCTACTCTTGATCGATTATTGATTAATTGCTAAATTGACACTAACTTTTGGGAACACATCTCACGTGTTACGTTTCACCGTTGCAACGTGACCGCCACTTTCGACGAATAATTAGGTGCCGATTTCGCACAATTGCAAACAAAAAGACAATTACCTTTGATCGATGCAATTACGATCGGAATTTGGTGATAGTGCTGATTTACTTTACTTATTGTTTTTTATTTAGATGGGAGTAGCCTGAGTTCAATATGCTCATTTATGCTGACTCCCATCTTTTTGCTTCTTTAGCGTTCTTTGTAAAGTTAGTTGTTAACGGCTTGCGCTTCTTGTTTTCTTTTTTGGTAACGTGACGCGTTACCGTATTGTTTACTTTTTTCAAAGTTAGCGCTTATCACAGCCGGCTCAAGCATATACTTAATTCCGTGGGTTTGACCTTGTACAGTTATGTACAGTGTTTGTTTATTATTCTTGAGGTAGGTCGTTACCCATTGGCGCGTTTGCGGATCTGGTTAATGTTTACGTTTTAGGTTGATTTGTAGTTAATTGCTTTTTCGCTTGCCTGTGGGAAACCGATCACAACATTCCTCCCCCCTTTTGAAAAAGAGGATTATTCTTGGGAGAGGAATAATTCTCAGTATAGAGTTGTATATATAATTTTTTTGTTTTAAGTGGTTGGGGATCATGTTGCAATTGTGTTTACATATCTGCTGATTCCCTCTTTTTTTTTGTATGTTTTTCTTATTTCTTCCTATGAAATAATTTCCCTCCTAATATGTTTTAAGCTTATTTTGGTTAGACTTCCTAACAACATTCCTTATTTAATTGGTACATGTTTTGTACATTTTGCCTGGTTATACTAATTACAAGGTTTTTTTTTTTTTTTGAAATTTTAAACTTTACAAATGTTAGGATGTTCTGACTAAGTTATTTTCTTATCTAGTGGTTGTCTACTGATATTAAATAATATTAATAATTATTTTAATCGTTAATTATTTGTTGTATCTATTCCATGTTTATTTCAAAAGACTTAGGAATTCCTTGTTTAGTGGGGGTTATTGGTTGTTAATGTGGTGTGTTCTAGACCAATTGGAACTTTTTGGCCCGGGTGGGTGTTTTCGTCCCCACCGCTATCGACGTTACGTGTTGGGCAGGCAATTGTTGTGGTTCGTCGATGTTGGCGTAATGAGTCTGGCCTGCTACCACTTCGATTACTTGGTCACTGTGGTTGTTGTCCGGTTGCTTCAACCTTCTGCACTTTGTTACGGACGTCGTGATTGCTACCGCGATTAGTATTGCGGTTATAATTCCTATTCCGCCTACTGATGAGATCGCCATTCCGTGTGCTACCTTGATTTTCGGGTGGTGCTTGATTCGGTTAATTTCTTGTTCTAGCTCATCGAGGGAATACATTTCGCTTTTAAGATGGATGGACCCAATCGTGCTGTTTGTTGCCATGCTGTTAGATACAAACTCTCTTGGTGCCTCCTTCAGGATTGTCCCCAGACTTTCCTGCGTCCGGTTTATGTTTGGGAATGTCGTTGGTTGCGTTATTCGAACTGGCGAGGTTTGGCTTAGGTGATAGTAAACTGTCTTCACCCGTATTTGCAGGTCACAAGGTTTGGTGATCGTGAATGTTCCTTGTCCTGTAAGTTTCGTGGTTATGATTTCGTCCGCGCAGTTTAACTGTACTGCCTGGGGGGTTTTAAAGGCGAACAGCCATGTGTTGGGGTTGCTTAATCTCGCTAGGTGGTTCTGCGGAGGGATTTGTATCTTTAGTTGGCAATCGGTGTGGTCGTCCATTGGGTTGTGCAGTATTTTGATTATGCATTCCCTGGACTGGGTTGCTTGGATTATGGGTGTTGTCAATTTCGCCACGTATATCATCGTTCCTTCCGGTTGCCTTATTTTGGTCATCTCCTCGTACTCTTTTTGGTTTAAGAGTGAGAACTCTTGTGTCTTTATTCTGCTCCCTACGTATTCATAGTCCATCCTCGGGATCAGGGTTTGTTTGTTGCTGTGGATTGGGAAGACGTTCACTTTAAGTAGCTTCATTGGGCTGGCTTCGAAGACGGGTATGGTTATTTTCACTACCATTTTCTCTTGAATTAGTTGTGTGTGCGTTTTTGCGACCTCGTATATTAGTGCCAGGCAACTCGCCGTGTTAGCGCACGTTGGATGAGCTTTGTGGTATATTTCCAGGAGAGTTGTTGGTGATACGCACAAAGGGTGTATTTGCCCATTTTTACTTGTGGTTATTATATCAAGGAGGGTCTGTTGGCGTAGTTCGATTTCGACTGCTTGCATTAGGAGGCCCAACACTAGTTCTTGTCGTTCCAGTCTTTTCTGGGTCTCGCTAGTATCGTTATGCGCCCTGATGATTTCATTCATCATCTCCTCCTGTCGCTTTATTAGAGAGTCTATTGGCTTCTGGACTTTCTCGAGAGTCGATTTTAGCACACTAATTTGTTTTTTCTCTAATTCAGCCAACATCTGCTTATCTTCCTCCAATTGGCCCAGTTTGCTGTATATCTGTTTACTGTCTTCGCTGTCCATGGTCCCGAAAAGATAGTGCATTGTGTTGCCGATTCCGTCGAAAAGTGACCTGGACGTCCTTGTCCTCGGGACTGTCTCCTTGATCGCTTCCGTTTTCCTTTTTAGATCTGCGATCAGCGTGTGTACATGCATTTCGTATGTTTTGCAAATCGTTCTTTTGCTGTCCTTGAGGTTGCATAGTTTGTGTATAAACTCTTCGGCTCTTTCCGTCATTTGGATTTGGAGATCCAGTTCCCCTAGGTCAATTTCCGTAAAGATGCTCCATGTGGTCCGATAGATTGCCAAAGTTCCCAGTTCCTCTAGGAGGATTCCCGTGTTTTCCATTTCAGTGACCTTGAGGGCTTCCTCATTTACTTTCTGGCCATTTACGTATGCCAGAAATATGAACACTAGGGTGTTTCAAAAAAACCGAAATGTCTCCAATGTTTGCTCCGGCGCGTTTTTCCCATGATACGGACCTATCTAATGCCAAATACGAGGTTTCGAAATTTTCGGTCACTTCTAACCCTTGCCGCAAGCGCCCTGAAGTTTTCACCTTTTCCCAAAAATAGCGTATTTGTATGAATGCCCGATTATACCTCTATATACATAAATTTGTTCTTTTTTTGCCAAACTATACTCTAAAGGATGAGACAGAGGTTTGAAAATGCTTTCCAAAGCTCTATGCCCAAAATTTATCCATCCTCCCCCCGTTAAAAGACGTCATTGTTCAGTAACTTTTAGAGCTTTACTTCGTTTTCCTCTGATTGAACAACTTCACATTAAATTTAGTACTAAGGAAGTTAAAAATGCCAAAAACATGTGTAAGGTAAGATACTTTAAATCAGAATTTAAGACCCCCCCCCCCTCCTCTCCCCACAAACAACCCCAAAGAACCACACTAGTGTACGAAATTTCAAATCTTTCGGTCTACTACAAACCTTGCACAAGAACCTCGGAATTTTCAACCATTAACCGAAATAGCAGAAATGGGAACCCCTCCCCTCACTTTGTGCACCAGGACACTAGGTGCACACTGTCGCACACACAGTGTATAATTGTATAACTACTGGATACTCCACTCCCCCAATCAACTTGTAAAGAGTATATTTGCGATCATCGTCGCACTCTTTTGATTTTTGTGGCACTATAACCAAAGAAGAAGAGGATCGACAATTTCTTCTGCAATCCCTGGAAGATCACCGGAAGAAAATACCCCTTTTCAAGAAGAAATCTTTATCTATTTTGTAGTTTTTTCAAAATAAAGGTTTTTCAGTTATCTCGACCAATATAATATTTGAAATGCTCACGTACACAAGTGTTCTTTGGGTTTGTTTGTGGGGCGAGGAGGGGGGGGGGGGGGGGGTCATACATTCTGGTCATTCTGATTTAAAGTATCTTACCTTACACATGTTTTTGGCATTTTTAACTTCCTTAGAACTGAATTTAATGTGAACTTGTTCAATCAGAGGAAAACGAAGTAAAGCTCTAAAAGTTACTGAACAATGACGTCTTTTAACGGGGGGAGGATGGGTAAATTTTGGGCATAGAGCTTTGGAAAGCATTTTCAAACCTCTGTCTCATCCTTTAGAGTATAGTTTGGCAAAAAAAGAACAAATTTATGTATATAGAGGTATAATCAGGCATTCATACAAATACGCTATTTTTGGGAAAAGTTGAAAACTTCAGGGCGCTTGCGGCAAGGGTTAGAAGTGACCGAAAATTTCGAAACCTCGTATTTGGCATTAGATAGGTCCGTATCATGGGAAAAACGCGCCGGAGCAAACATTGGAGACATTTCGGTTTTTTTGAAACACCCTAATGAACACCACTTTTACCGCCTGATTCTTCATTTTCTCCTTTTTTTTTTTTGATATTCTGTTTCCCTGAAAAGTGTAGAGTGGGATTTTTTAGTAAATTTGCGTTTTGAACACTTGGGGAAGAGCAAGTTCGTCACTTGACTCCCGGTTTCCAGTAACCTGGAACTGTTTTTTGTTGCTTTGTGTTTCCCACGCTGGGAATTGTGGTTATTATTTGAATTTACTTTTTCATTTGTTTATCAATTTTTGTGGAGTGAAGTCGTGTTTGATCAGTGTAAGTAGTTTTGGGTTGTTCCTTGTTTGTATTTTGCTCTATTGTGTGGTTTTTTTTTTTTTTTTTTTTTTTTTAGAATGAATAGGATTTTTGCTCAATTAGTGGTTCGCGCGGGGACCACTGTGTCTTTCGACGAGGGGGACGAGTTGTTCGAGGTAACCTCCCTCGTCGTTCACCGCGTGGTGCCCGGGTGGCGGGGCACCGTGAGCCTTTACCGGCACCCCCTTCACCGCGAGGTTCTCCCACTATACACCAGCCACGAGCGTGAGGGTACCTTTCCCGTTTCCTGGGTGCTGGGGGGCGCTTACAGCCTCATCGCCCAAGGTAAGCTACGTTGGTTTTGTTTGTTGTTGTTTTTTTTTTTTTTTTTTTGTTGTGTATTCTTGTTTTCCCCTTATTAATTTCTTCTTTTCTTTTTTTTTTTTTGTGTAGGGGCTATGTTCGTTTTGCAGGGGATGATGCGGCCACGGCCGATGCCCCCCGCATTGGATGCGCCCTCCTTTGAGGCGGTTGTGGACAGTGCTGACAGCGAGGACGAACCGCCGCCGCCTTACTCCTCCTTGGAGTTTTCGTAGTTGTTAATAGTGTTGGTTTTTTTTTTTTGGAAATAGTGTTTTTCTTTTTTGTTTGTTTTTGTTTGTGAATGCTTAGCGCTTGCCAAAATGTTAAGATTGTTTTGTGATTTAGTCTCGAATAAATTAAAAAAAAAATGAACAATCGCACTGTTTTGTTTTTTTCTTTTTTTTTTTTGTGTGTGTGTACTTCATATTTATTTTTTGTGTGTGTGGGCAGTGCCGTTTTCTTTTCCTTTTTTTTTGTTTTGTGTCAATAAAACGTAGCAGATCGAGAGAGAGAAAAAAAAATCTTTGCCCCCCTATTATTTTTTTTTTATTCCTTCTTTTTTTTTTTTTTACAGTTTCTCGAAAGACAACCGATATAATATTATTATCAATATATTTTTTTTTTTTTTTACTCCCTATGCGGTGTTTGTTTCTCCTCCCTTAGCTTGTGGCTTTCCTCCCGCACCTTCGTCTCTAGCCTCCGGTAGACCATTTTCTCTTCTTCCACCGCTGTGCTTTTCCTCAACTCCTTGAGTTGTTTTAGTTGTCTCGCCAGTCGGTGCCGCTTTCCCCCCCGTGTTTTCTTCCTCAGGGGTGGTTTTCCTCCCTTTTCCGCTTTCAGCTTTTTCCAATACTCTTCCACGGTTAGCACCTTCTGCTTCCGTGCCTCCTCCCGATCCTGTTTCTCCTGGGCGGATTCCTCCCTTGTAGCCGCGTGCGATCGGGGTTTTTCCTCGGGCAACTTATAGAGCACCAAGCCGGAGTGGCTGGTCTCTGGGTGGTTTGTTTTCGATCTTCTGTTAACCCCCAGGGCTGGTTGAGTCGATTTTTCCTTTGGCTCCATTTAAACGCGTTATATTCTCTGCGGTTTTACTAAAACTGTATCTAAATTTTTATCGTTGATGTTTGATTGTAATTTGCTGTATGTCAAAAATTTAACGGGTGTCTTATTTCTTTTATTCCCGGCGGTTTACTTTGCTTCTCCGGGGGTTTCTAGTTCGCAAAAATTGCCACGTTTGTGTTTTTTTTTTTGCTTAATGAGCTTCGCTGCACTGGTGCAGTGGTTGATGTTGTTGCTCATGTTATTACTTATTTGCCATTTTTCCTCTTTTTTTTTTTTTAATTTGGAGTTTGCTTTACCAAAGGAATTTTGCGTTTGGATTTGTATTTTGGTCGAGTTGCGCCTTTTTTTTTTTTGACGTTCTTTACTCAATGTAGGGTTTGAGACGGTTGTTGTGTATGACCTTCAGCCTTTTCCGTATCCTTATCTCTGTGTTAATCGGGGATACGACTGAGGTCACTTTGTATGGTCCTTCCCAGAGCTCTGAGAATTTGTTTTTCCGATTCTCACTCTTTAGGAGGACCTTGTCTCCCACATGCAGGGTCAGTGGTCTTGCATTTTTGTCATAATGCTCTTTTGATTTGCGTTTGGCGTCCAGAATATTCTTTCGAGCAATTTGGTATGACTTTTGCAATTTGTACCTTAATTGGTGATAGTAACTTTCGTGATTGTAAACGGGTTCTGGTTCCCGCCTCAAATTTGAGGGTACATCCGCGGTAAAACCGTAAAGGCAGTCCATGGGTGCCAATTTCGTGCCTTCGTGCGTGCTGTTATTGTAAACAAACGCCGCAGTACGTAGAAATTGATCCCAGGTATTGGGATTTTCATCCACTATGGTCCGTAGATATTCGACTAGGGGTCGATGTGCCCTCTCCAATGCTCCATTGGATTGAGGGTGGTACGCGGAGGTTTGCAGCTTTTTTACTTTCAATAGCTTGCAGACCTGCTTAAATAGATCGCTGAGGAAATTTGTTCCTTGGTCGGTTACGATCTTTTTGGGAATCCGGTAGCGCGTGACGATTTCGTCGAAGAAAATTTGCGCTATCGTTTCCGCTTCCCCATTCGGGATGGCGTACCAATCTACGAATTTTGTAAGATTATCCTGGAAGGTTAGGATATATTTGTTTCCTGCATGTGTGACCTCTAATGAACCAACAACGTCCAGGTAGACCTTGTCGAAAGGTTTCTCTGCTATGTCCGTGATTACCATGGGCATTTTGTAGGGTTTGGATGCCTTCATTTTCTGGCATTTCGGACAGCTTTTAATGTGTCTTTTTATGTCCTTACGCATACGTTTCCACCAGAACTTTCGTCTGATGCGTTTGTACATTTTCGTAATTCCCTGATGCCCTCCAAAAAGGGAGTCGTGGTAATCACGGAGTATAGTTTTTATTTCTTCCGGATCAGTGATTATTTCCACAGTTTTATTTTCTCCAGCTGATCCGGTATCTGTTTCCTCGCCCGCGTCGGGGGGTTTTTCTTTTGGTTGTTTCACTCTTTGGACAGGGGGTGTCTCTGTCGGGATTTCCGCAGTTGACTGTGTCCCCTCTGCCCCTTCCGGGATTCGTCGCGCTTGCGCCCGGGTGACTGCTGATACTTTCAGCGTCTCTTCTCCTGTTTTCGGAGGATCGTGCACTTGTGCCGTGACTGTGAGGGTCTGCCCTTTTTGCTCTTGGGCCCCTTTTGACGGTATTCGACTTAGTGCGTCGGCATTCGTGTTGTATTTACCGGGTTTGTATTCGATATTATAGTCGAATTCCGATAGTTTATGGTGGAATCTGACCAAACGTGAAGTCGGATCTTTCACGTTGAACACTCCTTTCAAGGGTTTATGGTCGGTGTAGACCGTGAATTTCCTCCCTTGAAGGTAACACCTGAAATTCTTGGTTGCCCAGACAATGGCAAGCAACTCCCTCTCTATTGTGGAGTAATTTCTTTCCGCTTTGTTTAGCGTTCGGCTAGCATAGGCTATGGGTTGATCACTTCCGACAGTGCCTTGAGATAGCACTGCCCCTAACGCCTCGCTACTTGCATCCGTTGTCAAATTGAATGGCTTGTTGAAATCGGGGTAAATTAAAAGCGGTGGTGTTACTAGTGCATTTTTAATTGCTTCAAATGCTTCCTGGCAATTATCAGTCCAGGTGAATTTTACGTCCTTGCGAAGTAAATTGTTTATTGGTCGTGCCAATTTTGAAAAGTTCGGGATGAACTTCCGGTAGTAGTTGGCTAATCCTAGAAAGGATTGAGTTTGTCTAACTGTGCGTGGAACAGGGAATTCCTGTACGCATGCTGTTTTGCTGGGGTCTGGGAGAGCCCCTTTGTTTGAACATTTGTGTCCTAAATAAACGACTTCTTTCCGAAGGAATTGACACTTCTCCGGTTGAAGTTTCAAATTATTTTCGCGCAGCCTGTCAAAAACTTTACGCAACTTTGCGTTGTGGTCATCCAAATTTTTCCCGTAGATGACGATGTCATCCAGGTAAACGAAGCATTCCAGGCCTTGTAGTCCCGTCAGGACGTAATTCATTAGGCGCTGGAATGTGGCCGGGGCCCCTTTTAGACCGAAGGGCATTCGCTTGAACTCGTAGTGTCCGTAGTTCGTGCTGAATGCGGTCTTGGGTCGGTCCTTGGGATCCACCAATACTTGATGGTAACCGCTGGCTAAATCCAGGGTTGTGAAGTATCGCGAGTGACCTAATTGGTCCAGGATGTCTTCAATTCGGGGAAGGGGGTAGGCATCGCCGACAGTTTTGTCGTTGACTTTGCGAAAGTCTACTACTACCCTCCATCTCTTCTTCCCATCGGGCCCGGCTTTCTTCGGAACCACCAGTAGCGGTGAGTTCCATGGACTTTTGCTCCGTTGGACCACGTCGTTTTCGAGCATCTCTTCTAGCTGCTCTTGAATTATTTCGCGCTGCGTCTCGGGCAGGCGGTACATTTTTTGATTGATCGGCGCTTGTTCCGGAGACACTGGAATTTCGTGCGTAATAGCATCAGTGTGCGTCAACTTGTCCCCCTTTAGGTGGAATATGTCGTTGTAGTCTTGACATATTCTCAATATTTCCCCCTGTTCCTGTTTGTCAAGGATGGGGCTTAGGTTGAGTTCGTTCTATAACCTGATAAGTCGCTCTTTGGCGCTTGTTTCTTCGGGGTTCTCTTTGCGTAACTCCCGGCAGTGCATTAGGGTGGCTTGGATACCTCTGTTTTGGGTTCCATTGGCCTGCGTCCCTGTCTCCCG
Organism: Leptogaster cylindrica; assembly: GCA_963082835.1. Taxonomy (NCBI): domain Eukaryota; kingdom Metazoa; phylum Arthropoda; class Insecta; order Diptera; family Asilidae; genus Leptogaster; species Leptogaster cylindrica. Next base: position 18,952,360 of record OY720107.1, read on the forward strand.
CGTGGGGAGTTGCGTTTCTTCGCACCCTTGTTCGGGCTGCGGTTTTATTTTGTGGGTGGGGTTGACGGTTTCTTCAGTGTTCTTTTGTCCGGTGCCGTTTTCTGGTTCTTTGAATTGGGTTAACGATCCTAGCACATACTCAGTTGCCGGAGCTAGTTCTAACTCGATACTCGACAGCTCTACTGATTGTGTGTGCGTGTTGAGGATGCTGACAAATACTCCTTGCGTTCCCGCTGAATTAATGCTATTCGCTAGGAAGACTCCATCGCTTATTTCTTGCGACATACAGAGCATTTCTTCCCGTAAATTCATCGGAATCCTAACCATCACTCTCGTGCGCGCAGGTATGCATACGGGTTCCTCTAGGGTTACCCTGTGCTTCCTCATCGCCCTTGAAGTATTGCCTACAGTACCAACTTTGGTAACTGCTTTCGGGTCACTACAGGTCTTCGTTTCCCTCGTCGGTCTTTGCCTGTCTTTTAGTGCCCTTGACACTTCTTCGGGTTTTACGCACTCGATTTTAGCCTTGGCTGTGCTTGGCTCTGATTCTGAAGAACTTTTAAGCGAAATCGGAAATTCGTTGGGGTTGATTTCCGTGCGAGGAAATCGGAGTTTCTTGTCGGGTCCTTCAACATTGCAGTGTTCTGCTAGGAAATCGTTTCCCAGGAGTCCATCTTGTGTCATGTTGGGCATGTCTTCTGCCACATGAAAATTGCAGGGTATTTCGCTTGTCTTAATTACGAATTTCCCTCTGCACGTTCCCAAGGTTTTTCCGGTTCCAAATGGAGTTTCCAGCGTTACTTGTTCGCTCCGGTTTATTGCTGCCTTGTTTTGGATGGACTTTTCTTTTATTATACTTACCTCAGCGCCGGTGTCCACTATCAATTTTGTTTGGCCGTGCAGGCCTATGTCTAGTGGGAGTTCCACTACTGGGACACCATTAATGGGCGGCTGGGTAGACCCGGTTTCTTTTTGCTGGGGTTTTAGAGTCGGTCCTGGGAGTTTCGGGCCGACTGAGTCGCGTTTCCCGAATGCTTTGAGTCCCAGGACTTTTTGTGAGGACAGGTCGTTAGGTCGTGTCCTTGTCTCCCGCACCAATCGCAGTTGAGACGCACGTTGTAGGTCCTACGCCTGTTTGGGTCTTGTTGACCATTATTGTTTCTGTTAATGAAATTGTTGTTTCGATTATTAAAATTGTTGTTGGCTGGGGTCGGGCGGTTTTCTCTAACCGCTGGGGCGGGGAGGGAGGTGCGTGTGTTTCCGCACGTCCTCAAATCATGCCCGTACCGTCTGCAACTATCGCAAAACGGTGTGTTCCTTCGTTTTAGGCAGTCCGCATAGACATGCCCTCTTCTGTTGCAAAAGCTGCATGTAATTTTTGCCTCCAACTCCTCCTTGCGTTTTTGGGGGGTTGGCGGGCTTGCCGTTCTTTTTGCGGGACTTGCAGTGGCAAATGGGTTCCGGACCCAATTAAGGTTTTGCCCCGATGGTTTGTCCTGGCTATACCCGACATCGGGGTTTCGTTGGGGTCCCCTCGGCATACCGGGATATGGATAGGGGTTTCTTGGATCTTGCCCTTCTCCGACCCAGGCAGGGGCATACTCGCTGCCGCTTGTCGGTGGCCTCCTTAGAGAAAAAATGCTCTGCTGCATCTTCTCCATGTCTAGAGCCTTCTTTGCGAGGCTCTCAAAATCGTCATTTGCGTTTGTCAGGAGGTATTGACTTATGTGACTGTTCGTCACACCCCCGCGCAGTGCATTCGCTGCGAAATCTCCCAACTGCGTTTTCATTACAGCAGCTTGGGCTTCCCCGTACTTGTCCTCGGCTGCCTCTTGGCAGAACCGCAGGGTAGTTCTTAGTCTTTCAATGTAGGCCTCTAAATCTTCCAGTGGGTATTGCTGGGCCGTAATTAATTTATTTACCATTTCCTGGTAATTTACCCGGGGCAGATATGCCCGATTCATTTTCTTCTCAATCTCCTTCATTGTGGTCGGAGCTTCATCTGAGAAGAGCAGGTATGCTTCTCCCCTCAATCGCGTCGGGAATATTTGAAAAAAGTGTTTCTTTTTGTCCTCCGATAGACAAGCGAGGACCTGCTTACAGCAGCCCAGGAACATGGGTAACTCATGAGTCATATGCGAGCCCGGGACACCCGAGAAGGTCGGCACCATCTTGGTAACCAACTTCGCGACTTCAGTGTAATCCGTCATTTCTAGCTTTTGTAACTCTTCTTCCAAATCGAACCCGTAAAAACTGGATGAATTAGGGTTACTAAAAGAATAGGTCAGCCAGCTGAGGATCGCGTCAGCTTCGTCTGGCTCGTATGTTCCCTCGTTAAAAGATTCTTGGCCTACTCCCGGTTCGTTTACCTCCCGTGGTTTTTCCTTGCCTGCTATTGGCGTTGAACTACCTTTGTACCCCTTGAACTTTGCCCAGGACTCACCTAATCTTAGAGCGTCAGCTTTCAGCTGATCGATTTGCTCTTGGAGTCTTATTGATCTATTTAGAGCTGGGTCGTCGCACGGTTTCCCCCCAGGTACTTCAGCTTTCTTACAAACTTTAGCGAGATACTCCTCTAGGTTTGCTGCGGGGTCCTTTAGGGTTAACCCGCTCCGCAGGCGTATACCTAGTACTCCGGGGTTATTAATTGAAGGGTCTACTCCCGGCGGGGGAGGTTCAGGGTTCATTCAGGTAGCTAAATCGCAAGTTATTTCACGGTACCCGGCCTAATTTTCCTTTTATATTAAAGAAAAAATTTTGTTCGACAGATTTATTTTTTCGGGTTAATTTATGTTCTTTAAACGCATTTGCCGGTAAGGGGAGAAGGGTAAATTTTGTTTACATTCGTTATGAACGTTGTGACATTTGCATATTGCAGAGATTTAAAAAAAAATGTGGTGCACTTAAAGTACAAATTAGAACATTTTCTCCGCTATCAGCCGTATCGTGTCAAGTTTCACTACGTTTCTGCACATGCTAATCATTGAGTTTTGTTTTTTTTTTGTATATTGCCCCCAATTGCAGAATTAATTGAGTTGAGATTTTAATTGCATTTAATTGTAGTTTTTTTTTCTCTTAGATCGTTAATCCCCAAACTTTCATTTTATGGTTTTTTTTAAAAAAAAGTAGGTACTCGTGTAAAGCATATTTTTAGTTCCCCTAGGGAACGAGAAGTTTCTATTTCAATTATTTCCACAGTGACTTATCTTTAGCTCGTATCGGCGTCAGATTTCACTGCCGTGCAATATGGGCACTGTGGGTTCGTTTATTTCGTTGTGTTCTTTTTTTTGTTTTTTAACATTGGGGAACGACTCATAATTGACCTTGGTAAGATTCCGCTAATCCGGAAATCCCAGGCAGGTAAATTTCTTATTAATTTGGTCAAATGCAAACGCACGGACAATAATTGATGTGAGGGAGAAATCCTCGTGGATATTTTATGCTTCAAATAAATGATCTTGTTTGTTCAATTTAATTGTTTTTTTTTTTGAATTGTGACGAAATGAAAATGTCCGCGATTGTTTTGCTCGGGCCTCGAACTGCCTTTTTAATTGTTCTTAATTGCAGTTTTTAGATCGTAAATCTCATTCCCCAAACTTTCTGTATTTATCATATTTTCTATGAACAGGTACTCGTGGGGAGTATTATTATAGTTCCCCTGTGGAACAAGAAGTTTTTGTTTCAATTATTTTCCGCTCATGCTAAACGTTGAGCTTCTCTTCTTTTTTTTTTTGAAGTTACGCCTCCAATTTCGAAGAAATGACCGCGATTGCTTTGTTCGGGCCTTGGATTGCACTTCTAATTGCTTTTAATTCTGAAATTAAGATTGTCAATCTCGACCCTAAACTTTCATTTTAGGATTGTTATCCCCTTTCTTTTTTGTTGTAGTACTCGTGTAGAGTGTTTTTAGTCCTACTAGGGAACTAGAAAAAGAAATTTACTTCCGTGTTTCCACACTGAATTAGTTTGAGCTTTTTTCGGCGTCAGATTTCACTGTGAAACTTTTGCTTTCATTTCACCGCAACTTGTCGCTGGGTTCTTTTAATTTTTTTTTTGTCGTTGCACTAAACTTGTGGATGGCGTCATCGCCGAGGTGTCCCTTTATTTGTATTTTTACGGAGTTTCTGATTTACATAAGGTGTCGTTTACTAATTGCTTTAGCAAAACAATTGGGAATGCCCTGCGACTTCGGCCCTTATGTGCATTGTACAGGGTTGTTCACCTTCGCGATGTCCCACTTCCTTCAGCAGGTTTCCCCGTACTTGTGCAACGGATTAATTCCGCTGGTGCCGCCGTTGCCGTGATAATCTGGACCGTGCGAGGTCCTAAATTTCGCAGAATTAAGGATTTTCAAGCGCTTATGGTCTCTGACCAGGCTTCCTTAATCCTACCGGCTGCGCCAAAATGTTATGATTATCTCACGGGGTAACGGGGCACGATCGGGCTGCACTACACTGCTGTGGGCTTTTAGGGAATCCACCCTAAATTGCCATGGAAAACTCGCCGAATTATTGCACTTGAATAACCAGACCTACGGGCAATACCGCAGGCAGGGGTAATGGTTTGAGGCTGGCCGCGGGCGTACCGCGAGCCGTGGGTTGGGGGAGGAGGCCGCGGCCGAAGCTGTGAGCCGTTGAAAGTGGATAAGGGGGAACACTAGTTACCTTCAGTGGGTAAATGATGATTTCGTCAAACGAAACGGTTTAGTTGAGTTAAAAGAATACTTTTATTACTTGCTGCTCACTCGGGCAGCGTAACGACTTACACTTCAATTGCTAATAGACTATCTCTTAATGCTAATTTACAATTATTTTTATACAATTTTCCCTATCATAAACTTATCCCTACTCTTGATCGATTATTGATTAATTGCTAAATTGACACTAACTTTTGGGAACACATCTCACGTGTTACGTTTCACCGTTGCAACGTGACCGCCACTTTCGACGAATAATTAGGTGCCGATTTCGCACAATTGCAAACAAAAAGACAATTACCTTTGATCGATGCAATTACGATCGGAATTTGGTGATAGTGCTGATTTACTTTACTTATTGTTTTTTATTTAGATGGGAGTAGCCTGAGTTCAATATGCTCATTTATGCTGACTCCCATCTTTTTGCTTCTTTAGCGTTCTTTGTAAAGTTAGTTGTTAACGGCTTGCGCTTCTTGTTTTCTTTTTTGGTAACGTGACGCGTTACCGTATTGTTTACTTTTTTCAAAGTTAGCGCTTATCACAGCCGGCTCAAGCATATACTTAATTCCGTGGGTTTGACCTTGTACAGTTATGTACAGTGTTTGTTTATTATTCTTGAGGTAGGTCGTTACCCATTGGCGCGTTTGCGGATCTGGTTAATGTTTACGTTTTAGGTTGATTTGTAGTTAATTGCTTTTTCGCTTGCCTGTGGGAAACCGATCACAACACATAAAATGGTTTCTATTCACTTCTCAATCATGAATATATAGTTCTTTCTTTTCTGTGACGATTATTTCTTGGCGTTGCAAACGTTCGCTCAAAACTAATATACCCTACATCTAGGGTATAATAAGGTATTCACGAGGATATAGCTTTCCGAAAATATTTCGCGGAATTGGGAAGGCCTCAATGAAAAGCAATAGGTTCCAGAGGAATCTGACGCCTACATGTTCAATTCGTGAAATTGCACTCGCTTGTAACTGTGCCAGGGTTGGCGATTATATGCAATTTAGGAAGCCGCCAAAAAACCGGGATGAAAGACAAGTGCAAAGAAGCCGATTTATATTATCTATTCTGAGAATAGTAAGAAGGAGGTTGAGTGTAGGAGGTGGCAGCCAGAATAAAAATGAGGATAGAGTTCAGTTGGCTAATGAAAATCAAAAACGAAGAAAGTGGTTATCTTGTGAGATTTTTCTGTGGTTTGCATAACGATATTGTTGTTGTGAATAATTTTCGTGAGTGTTAAATTCGAATAACTTTCGTGAGTGTTAAACTCGATTTTGGTTTTATGTAAGGACAAATAATTGCAAAACAAATTCTGTGTTCCTTCAAAAGTTTTTCAAAATGCCGCTATATTTGAAGGAAAATGAAATCGTTGCTTGCTTGGCGGAAGATATTCCCTCGGATCCTGAGAGTTACGTAGAGTTGGACTCGGATGAGGAATCAGAACCTGATAGTAATTTTCTTTACCCTGATGAAGACATCGATCAGACTGCACGAAATGACACCGATTACACCGATGACGACTTGCTAATATCATCCTTCGTTACTTCTGCTGACAAATTTTTAGAACCAAAGTGGAAAAAAAAATATCATATGCAATTGCCTGGCTTAGTTTCTGGGATATCTGGTATTCCTGAACATATTCAGAATGTGGAAAATCCAACACCTCTACAACTTTTTTGTTTATTTTGGTCGGAGCACTTGCAAGAAACCATCACCTTACAGACAAACTTGTACGCATTCCAAACTGGTAAATAGTACAAACCAACAAATAAAGATGAGATTGACGTGTTCCTTGGCTTGAACTTAGCGATGGGAATAAAGAAGCTACCGAGCTATAAAGATTATATTGGAGTTCTGCATCAGAACTAAAAGACACGTATATTTCATATCGTTGATATCGTTCATATCTTTGAATAGATTTAGCGGGCTCCTTAATCATGTTCACCTGTATTATAATACCTGCTAGATTCCTGCTAGATCAAGCCCCAACTATGACAAGTTATCACGGGTGACGGTAGTCACCCCGAGTGACGCGAGCTTTCTACTGGGGAACGACTATATATACACGAGATTTTGAACTTTTTACCTATGCGACGGATCCAAATGATCTTGATACCGTTTGAAAGGTCTTGGAACGTAGATCCAGAAAAAGCATAAAAATTTGCAAAACGGTCCACGGGTACCCTCAATAATAGGGTATGAAAGAATGTAATTAAATTCAGTTTTTACCTCAAAATGGGGTCAAAAAGTGACCCAACTTCCTGACTCATGGTCGATTCAGACTGCACTTGCCGAAACCTTTCGAACGGTACTTCGACCATCAAAATCGGTTGACCCATTCAAAATTTAGGGCATTTGGCATTTTTACCGCGCAATTCCCGGAAACAGATGAAAGTGGCGTTTGTCTGTCCATTTGTACTTTTTTGAATCTAATTAAAAGTTTTTGGGAGCTGAAAGCTATTAAAAAAATGAACATTTTTTGTTCCGTCACTTTTAGATCCGATGACTGGTATGGCCAGGGTATCCCTCTAAATTCGAAAAAAATCACTTTTTTGTAACAGCTACAGTATCTAAACCGTACATCGTACAGAAAGCGTACATACACCATTTGAAAGGTATTGACCTCAGCTTTCAAACGGTATATAAGATGTTCGATTTTAATGATGCTATAGAAGCAATTTGGGTTAAAAACTGAAAAGTGACGAAAATTTTTGACACATTTTGACAAATAGCTCGAAAACTAAGCTATAATATTTCAAGTTAAATTATCTTAAAAAATAGCGGAAAGATGGACAAAAATTTTGATATATAGCACATGTCCGGGAAAATTCTTGTTCCGGAGATATAGGGCTTCAAAGTTTTTAAAAAAAAAGAAAAAACTCAATTTTTACCCTAAAATTGGGTTGAAAATAGACCGAACCCTCTGACTATTAGTTGATTCATATTTTACTGGGTAAGACCTTTCCAACAATACCTTGGTTATCGAAATCGGTTCACCCATTCAAAAGTTATGGCATTTAGCATTTTTACAAAAAAAACAAAATACTGAATATTGATTAATCAAAATAGAATTCTGTACTAGATCTTATTTTTGCAGTTTGAAAATCGAATTTTCATAGAATATTCAACTTTAGTTCAAACAAGATGATGTATTTGAATTACATAGAATTGTTTTTTTTTCAATATAGTTTGCGAAATAAAATTAATTAAATTATTGCTAAATTGATGTTAACTGTGAAATGAATACTTAAATTAAATTATAAAATGAAGGACAAACAATTTATAAATTTGAATGTTACTTAAATTTAACGGTTTGCAATTGGTTTTATTTCGAATTTGAAAAAAATCAGTCAATGGATACATAACTTTTTTAAATATTAGAGTAAATTAGCTTAAGTGCTTAAAACAAAATAAAAAATTGTAGGTACTTAATGCTGGTTGATTCAGGTTTAATTTGAGGAAACAGTGCAAATTTTGATAGATTTCAGAAAAATTCGTAGAATTGTGGAACAGACATTGGAATGCACAAATGCCATAAAATTTTGGGGTAAAAAAATTAAATTTCGTTCGATGGAATTTAGAAAAAAAAAATTGAATTTTCGCAGTTTTTCTTTTTGTTTTTATTAGAAACGCACATTCCAATAAACAAAACACATTTACACATCTCAGAACACAACATTGTTCGACATTTTTTACAACTCTTTTTTTCTTTAAATGAATTCACAAAACTACTGATATCAAATGAAAACAGCGAAGCAGTAAAAACTCGTGCCGCTAGCCAAAACACAAAATGTGTGATACCTATCAATTTTGTGACGCAATGAAATTATTTGTTGTGAAAAATTAGAATTAGAAACTACTTGCAGTGATAATTAAACTGGTACAATTTTGCGTCTGTATTGCATACCAAAAAATTCAAAGAGAACACAGACGCAAAATTGCACCAGTTTAATTATCACTGCAAGTAGTTTCTAATTCTAATTTTTCACAACAAATAATTTCATTGCGTCACAAAATTGATAGGTATCACACATTTTGTGTTTTGGCTAGCGGCACGAGTTTTTACTGCTTCGCTGTTTTCATTTGATACAAAATACGCCGGTTAATACAAATAATTAAAATAAACTTTTGTACCCATTACTTGCCGTCCGAAACGGTTACAGTAGATGAATCCATGATTAAATTTAAAGGACGTACTATACATCATTGAAGCAATACATGCCAAAAAAACGATAAAAAGAGGTTACAAAGTTTGGATGAAATGTACTGAGTGTGGTTATTGCCTAGATTTTGATATGTATACTGGAAAGCAAGGTGACAAGGTTGAAACTAATTTAGGAGGAAAAGTAGTGAAGTAGTTCTGTGAGGATTTGAAAGGAAAGAATCACAAAGTTTACTTTGATAATTATTTTAATTATTTTTTTATTTTGTTTAGAGTCAAGCTCTCATCATCTTCAGGCATCTCAATGATCTTCTAAATTCAGTTTAATTTAAATTCTAATTTGCTTGCCTACTTAATTTTCTAAGTCACTGTAATTTTGCTATCACAAGTTTTGCCTAATCATTTTACCGCCTTTAACCAATGACTTGCATTCTAACGCTCAATACTCCAGAACTGTAAACAATAACTGTAAACTGTAAATTTCTTGCTTGCTTAAAATCAAATTGAAAAATCTCTGTAGCTTCTCTAATTAACTACTGGGCAGTGCGGACGTGCCGCTAAAATAAAACTTAAAGACTTAGTTGTATAAAAGTGCGTTTACTTTACTTACTAACAGACTACTCTAATTAACATTTTGGTCCTTCGAGCCGGATACGCGACTTGAGTTAAAAATTCCGGGAAAAATTATTCGCGCATAACGACTACCTGTGTAGCTTAATTCGGCTAAGTACTTTACCGCGTGTGCCGACTAAGGAAATCGCCGCATAAATCTCCTAAGTGAAAACGGATGATTTTGGTGAAAATCCTCGCGATTCGCGCTGCCTTTTAATCTTGGTACTTTCACATAATCGGTACCGTAATTCTAGTTGCTCGAACTACTGTTTTCTGTGCCATACACTGCACGTGGCTATGCTGTGCTGAAGCATAACTGTGCTTTCAACTACTGTTCTTTGCCATTGTGCCATATTCTCAACGTGGTTATGGTGTGCTGTAACAGAACTGTGCGCTAAGCTACTGCTCTGTGACAACATTAGTACATATTATCATCGTCCTCCGCAGTCGTTCAAGCTGCAATCGAGGCAGGGAACGAAACTCTGGTCTGCGCCAATATATATCACACTTGCTTGCGTGCAACATAAATCACATTAGCTGGGACCTCATAACTAAGGCTTACTCTGGAACACTTAGGGATTCATCCTCATACATGGAATCTAGACTAAACTACGGTGAGTCCATTCCAATTAAATACTATTAACATTTCTGGTCCTTCCTGTGTTACTGATTTCGAGAATCTTCATAATCTACATTAAATTCAACAAAAAGCTGTCAATCTTCTTAAGTTTTACTTGCATTTGTTATTGAATTCCGAAGACGTTTTACTGCTCTTATAATTTCAGTGGAGTGTTCTGTAGAACAATTTTAAACAAATTCAGTGGTTTTTTATTTATGCGAACTACAAACAAAACGAACTTAATTCATATACGGATAATTGCCGAACTTTAGGCGTGTGCTAATTAGTGCGCCCGAATTCGCATAACTTTCAACTTATCATAGGGATGGCGGTTGTTGCCAAAATAACCGGTTTTCGGTGTTTTTCACCTGCGGTTTAACCGGGCGGTTTAAACCGTTCTAAATCACCGGTTTTTCAAATAACCGGTTTTCGGTGTTTTTTAAAAACTTTTATTTTTTAAACACCAAAAGCTCGCTACTGCTGCATAGTGAATAGCAAATATGGAGCTGGTGCTGAGCAGCTGTAGCCTGAAGGTAAACTAAAAACTCAAATCAAACACAAAATGTAAAACAATATCTATTTCCTTCAGATGCAAAAGCAACTATAAATGCAACTATCAAAATGTTCATTCAAAAGCGAAAACAGCTAAACATTTCCAGGGATTTCGCTAGTAAAATAATACAGCTCTTACAATAAAACCAAGGTTTTTTAATTATTTATAATTTTAAGCCAAGCGCGCAACGCCTAAGTTACAAAAAAAAGTATAAAAGTATGTATGTATATTCAATATTAATTATTGTTTATTTTTTTAATAACAAACTGGGGTTAAAGTTTTAAAGATTAAAAGCTTTACTTTGATGAGTTTAAATTTACTGATTTGTTTCCTCGCGTGTGGGTCCGCAGCCCTTTGGCAGCAGCGTTTTCCAATTCAAATCCTTTTCAATCAATAATTCAATTACAATTTTTTGTTCTAAAAAGCAAAATGTCACCGAAAGGTGTAAAAATTACCATGTTTTCTTTCTGTTTACAAAATTTAATTTGCCGGTTTTTTTATCCGGTTATTGCATTTAAAAAAAATCACCGGTGAAAACCGAACCAAAAACATCACCGAAAAAACACAGGTTGACCGAACCAAAACACCGGTTTTCGGTTTAAACCGGTAGGTTTTTCCCATCTCTAATCATAACATATAAGATCGGGTTAGTGCATAACCTTAGGCGTGTGCTAATTAGTGCGTCCAGACTAAGTACACTTCGAACTAAAATACAAAATCAAACATGGACGGTGCGCGGACGGAGGTATTTACAGTGGCGGAAAGAATTGCCAAATTCATCACAACACGACCAAAACGGGAGCAGATAAGCGAACATTAATATTTTTAAAGGCAAGGGAGAAATTACTATTTAATTATTGGGAGCAATTTCAAAAGGCTTATAAGAACTTAATTAAAGCCGCAGATGAAGATACACGCGAAACGGATGAAATCTTCACTACCGATACATTCTCAAGGGTGGAATGTGAATACGTTAACACTCTCACGTGGCTACGAGAAGAAATGGCTCCGTTTCTGACACAAAAGGACGAAAACACTACAGGACGGTCGGAATCTCTACTCAACTCTAACGTGGCAACCCCCCCACCTTCACTGGTTATCAATTTACCAAAAATTCAGCTACCAAATTTCAATGGGTCGTTTCTAGATTGGCCTTCTTTTCATGACATCTATGTGTCTCTCATTCACGATAACGCCACGTTATCTGAGGTACAGAAAATGCACTATCTTAAATCTGCCATCACTGGTGAGGCATCTAAGCTGCTAACACATTTTTCAATAACTAGTGCAAACTACAACTCTGCATGGCAGCTAATCTTATCTAGATATGAAAACAAGCGCGTTCTGGTAAACTTAAACCTCCATGAGCTCATATCTATACCATGCATGTCTTCGGAAACTCCCACTGAACTAAGACGAGTCCTCGATCGATATAACCAAGCTGTTAGAGCCCTAGAAAATCTAACGCGACCTGTAAGCAGCTGGGATGATTGGTTAGTCTACTTCTTATCCAATAAATTAGATGACAGCACTCGTAAGGATTGGGAAACTTCTCTAGTTTCATCAAAAGATGAAAACAAAAGTGCACTTCGCGAAAAGACATCTTCAGTGAGCCCTCACACTGGTCAAAAGGTAAAATTGCATGCACACAGTTCAAAAGCCTACGCGCATCACTCTCACCAAACATCGCCCAGCTCTGGGTGCATGTGCTGTCGTGAGAAACATTTTATTTTATTTTGCCCGAACTTCAAGGCAAAGTCAATTGATGAAGGGGTCGCTTTTCTAAAATACAAGAGACTATGCACCAACTGTCTCAGAGAGAACCATACAGTTGAAGCCTGCCCCTCTACAAAGCGATGTCAAAAATGTAACGAGAAGCATCATACTATGATACATAAGCCAACATTTAATAGCGCTACGCCATCTGGTTTTCCTGGACAAACAACAGCAACCGGTGCAGCGACTTCTCGAGCTAATAATCAACAAACCACGGCTACGAGTACAATCTCGTATGTTTCTAACAATTGGAATTCTTCTGTTTTACTCGCTACTGCGGTCGTATTGATCCAGTCGCCTGATGGTCGTCTATTTCGAATTCGAGCTCTTCTAGACCAAGGATCTGAATCCTCATTTATAACTGAAGGTCTTGCGAAGATTTTATGCTTACGAAAACAGCGAGCAAATATCTCTGTATTAGGTGTAGGTCAATTGAGGCAGGTATTGTGAACGCTGTCGTCACTCACAATATTTTATCGACTATCGACTCAGCAGCCAAATATTGTGTCCAATCCTTAGTACTGCCGACACTTACACACCTAATACCGGCTAAAATGGTGCATCGTAAGAATTGGCTTCACATAGTAGGTTTACCACTCGCTAATCCTGATTTTGATAAGCCCTCTGGTATAGATCTTATCTTAGGAGCCGATGTTTATAGCTGAGTTCTCAAGGCTGGTGTCCGTCATGGACCGATTGGAGCCCCCGTGGCTCAAAATACAACGCTGGGTTGGATACTCTCAGGAAAAATAGAAAATGATCTACCTAAAATGACAACGATTGTTAGTCTACATACATCAACAAACGAGCTTAACTCACTACTACAAAAATTCTGGGAAACAGAAGAACCCCCAAAAGCTACAATCTACACTCCAGACGAAGCAGAATGTGAAGCTATTTTTGCCAATACCCACCGTAGAGATGCCCAGGGAAGATATATCGTAAAGCTTCCGTTCAAAACAAACCATCCTCGGCTTGGCAACGCACGTGATGCAGCTATGGGCGCTCTACTTCGTATGGAGAAAAGATTTAACCGAGATCCTACACTCTTTTTGGAATATGCTGATTTTATCAAAGAATATCTTTCTCTAAACCACATGGAATTAGTTCAGAATGAAGCTAAAGATAGTGCGAATTGCTATTACTTGCCACATCATGCAGTGTTGAAGCCAAGTAGTACTACTACTAAACTGCAGGTGGTCTTCAATGCTTCACAGACTACGACATCTGGACAATCATTGAATGATATTTTGCATATAGGACCAAAGTTGCAAAATTATGTGATCCTCATACTTACTAAATGGAGATTCTATCCCTTCGTCTACGCTGCGGACATCGCAAATATGTTCCGACAAATTTTGGTTGACCAAGCACATACAGACTTTCAACGCATTTTGTGGAGAACTTCTCCAAATGAGCCAGTTCAATGTTATCGACTTCTAACAGTCACTTATGGGACCGCCTGTGCACCATACCTAGCCTGTAAGACTTTACAGCAATTGGCTAATGATCACAAAGAAGAATTTGTAAACGCTTCGAAAATCCTAGTTGAGAATTTTTACGTGGATGACGCCCTCTTCGGCGCCTTTCATATTGAAGATGCTTCGAATCTACGTACTGAACTTGACACCTTACTTCTGAAAGGAGGATTCAAGCTCCGTAAATGGCTCTCTAATTCCGAAAAACTACTCGATCGCATTCCACTGGAAGATCGGGAGCTGACCTCTTCGGTGAAAATGGTTAGCGACTCACAAATAAAGGCATTGGGCGTTATTTGGAGCCCTACACTTGACTGCTTCAAATTTAATATTCAACTTACGACTTCGAATGTCTCAACTAAAAGATCTATTCTAGCTGATATCAGCCGATTATATGACCCCTGTGGATGGCTTGCGCCTGCAACGATAACAGCAAAGATATTTCTTCAAACTCTATGGAAACTTCAAATTGACTGGGATGAAGACCTACCGTCGAATATAAGTGCTGACTGGCTGGCCTTAAAACTACAACTTCAGAACATAAACCAATTACAAATTCCGCGTTGGATCGGCTTAAAAACTCCTTCAGAGAGGCTGGAACTTCATGGGTTTTGCGATGCTTCGCAAGCTGCTTACGGTGCTGCAGTGTACTTGCGAATCATTCATGACACCGATAACATCGAGGTGTGCCTGCTAGCGTCCAAGACTCGGGTAAGCCCTATACGTACAGTATCGTTGCCGAGGTTAGAGCTATGCGGTGCTGCTTTGCTCGCCGAGTTTTTACCCTATCTGCAGACTAACTTAAAGCTTTCGGATGTTCCGGTTTATACCTGGACTGATTCGACTATCGTCCTAGCTTGGTTGCGCGCACATCCTTCACGGTGGAAGGTCTATATCGCAAACAGAGTTTCGTTAGTTCAAGAAGAATTACCTAACGCAACATGGCTTCATATAGCTTCAGGTGACAATCCCGCTGATTGCATTACAAAAGGTATTCCCGTTTCAGAACTACAGCGGTTTAACTTATGGTGGCACGGACCTTCTTGGCTGAGTCTGTCGTCTGAACACTGGCCAGCAACGGAGCTTCCTCTGTCCAACGAAGAAATTGAAGAATCTACTCGCAGCAACTGCACGTCTATAGCCACAGCACCGACCACAGTCAATCTTATGACGGAAGACTTTCTAACTGCGCTTCTTCATCGCTATTCTGATTTGATGCGACTTCTTAGAATTACGGCTCTGTGCTTTCGGCTGTACTACAACTGCCAACCGAACTCAATTGTTCACAATTCTGGAATGTTAACAATTGGCGAAATTCAAGCGGCCTCTGAAGTACTGATTAGACTTGTCGAACATCGACATTTTCCCTCGGAAATTAAGCTAATCGCAAAGGATAAGAATGTTATTCTACCATCCAATAGCAAACTACGCATGCTACATCCAAGGCTTGACGCCAAATTATTACTCCGGGTTGGTGGACGCCTGAAGCACGCGCTGTTATCTGAGGACGAGAAATATCCTCTCATCTTGCCTGCTGATAGTCGCTTAACCCAGCTTATAATAGCTTATCATCATACAAACACTTTACACGGTGGAACGCAAGCTACTCTCCAAAACATCCGTTCTAAATATTGGATCTTAAACGGTCGTAACAAAGTGAGACAATTCATTCGTAATTGCGTTGTTTGCTCGCGTTTTAAAGGAACTACTCATACTCCATTAATGGAAGATCTACCAGTCGATCGGCTACGACCGGCTAAACCCTTTCTACATCGGGGAGTCGATTTTGCTGGAGCATTCCCCGTTAAGCTTATGAAGGGCCGCTGTCGGCTACAGACAAAAACTTATGTTGCTTGTTTCATCTGCTTCGTTACACGGGCTATCCACTTAGAACTTGTGATGGATCTCACTACTGAAGCTTTCGTCGCTGCTTTTCGCCGGTTCGTCAGTCGCCGTGGACGCTGCACTCGCCTATACAGCGACAATGGGCGCACTTTCGTAGGTGCTGATAAGCAACTTTCCGAACATCTCCAGCAGCTCATAAATGAAGCTACTATCCCGCAAATAACTCTGAAAGACGGAACTGAATGACATTTTATTCCTCCTTCCTCTCCACACTTCGGAGGGCTTTGGGAAGCTGGTGTTAAAGCCATGAAACACCATCTTAAACGCGTCATCAGGAATCAGCTACTTGCGATTGAGGAAATGCTCACTTTACTGGCACAAATCGAGGCTTGCCTTAACTCCCGTCCGTTGCAAGCAATATCCGAAGATCCATCAGATATCACCGCTCTAAGTCCGGGCCACTTTCTAGTCGGTGAAAGCCTCCTGGCTGTACCGGAGCCTAGTTTCCTTGATGTATCCACGAATCGCTTAAACCGTTGGCAAATGGTGCAACAGATGTACCAACATTTTCGGAATCGGTGGTACAAGGAGTATCTTTATACTCTCCAATTGCGACACAAGTGGCAACATCCAACGGATCCTATACAAATCAACAACCTAGTGTTGATTAAAGAGGACAATTTACCTCCACAATGCTGGCTACTAGGCCGGGTTGTCGCTCTTCATCCTGGTGCAGACGGACAAGTCCGAGTAGCCACTGTGCGACATAAAGATGGGCACTTTAAGCGACCTGTGACTAAGCTTTGTGTTCTTCCCATAGTTACAGGCGAGGAAGATGACAATGCAACGCCGAACTAAATTCTACCATAAGATGCTATTCTACTAATCGAACAAGCACATCAAGCATCTACTTATTATCCATGTTTTTTCACAATAGATTTTCACCAATTCTTAAGGCAGTCTGTCATGGCGGGCGGCGTACTACCCCCTAAGGATACCTGGTCGTGCTTCACACGAGGCGGGTGGAATGTTTAGAGTCAAGCTCTCATCATCTTCAGGCATCTCAATGATCTTCTAAATTCAGTTTAATTTAAATTCTAATATTGCTTGCCTACTTAATTTCGTAAGTCACTGTAATTTTGCTATTACAAGTTTTGCCTAATCATTTTAAAGCCTTTAACCAATGGCTTGCATTCTAACGCTCAATACTCCAGAACTGTAAACAATAACTGTAAACTGTAAATTTCTTGCTTACTTAAAATCAAATTGAAAAATCTCTGTAGCTTCTCTAATTAACTACTGCGCAGTGCGGACGTGCCGCTAAAATAAAACTTAAAGACTTAGTTGTATAAAAGTGCGTTTACTTTACTTACTAACAGACTACTCTAATTAACAGTTATCAATTGCTAATTGACTTGCTCAATAACAACATTTTGGCTTGTGGCACCGTGAATTCAAGTAGGAAGTTTTGCCGGTATTGAAAAATGACAAGAAATTGAATCGAGGTGAATACGATTATCGAGTAAGTAAAACAAATGTGAGCATGATTAAGTGGAAAGATAAAAGGTCTGTACACATCTTATCCAACTTTCATGATCCACGAAGTGTTGGCACAGTTATTCGCCGAGAGCGCAATGGGGATTCAACTGTTTTACCCTGTCCAGAAGTTGTCAAGGATTACAACGCTAATATGAATTTCGTGGACAAATTTGACCAATTGAAAAGCTGCTACGCCATTGACAGGAAGGGGAGATACCGATAACTGTGGCAAATGAAGTTTTGTATTTTTCCGAAGGATTTTGGGTCGCTGATCACGGGAAATATAATTAAAAAAATACTAGATGAACCGTTTACGAGATATCCTTCGTAAAAGATTTGGTTCATCGGAGTTCATCTAGCTCCCAAAATCCTTCGGAAAATAGTTTATTTGTACTTTAATTTACACATATTTTTCACTTTTCTACTTTATTTGCATATCAATAAGCAAGCATTTCCATGTTTTCTGTGCAATCTGTTGTGTTACGAAAGAACATATTTACCATTTAAATATTGTTGTAATTATTGAACAAAATAATTTATATATTCAAAATAAAATATAATAATGTAACATAAAACGCATTTTAATTGTAAAATAAATGTGCATAACAATGTTTTAAGCACATAATTTTATTATTATAAAATCTTTCAAAATAATAATGATCATAGAGGGCAGGATACCACCTAGGAAAAAATCAAATCGAATGAACCGAAATGACAGTTGAACAAAGATTGTTTTGAAACTGTTAGTGACGCGAGCCTTAGTGAAAATGCGTAAATTTTACGCAAATAAAAATAGTTAAAGTGTTTTTATTGTGAAATAAGGACTCTACAGTGTCAGTAGGTCCTTAAAGTGAAAAATAAGTGTAAATTAAAGTGCAAATAAACCAGTTTCCGAAGGATTTTGGGAGCTAGATGAACCCCGATGAACCAAATCTCGTACGAAGGATATCTCGTAAACGGTTCATCTAGTATTTTTTTAATTATATTTCCCGTGATCAGCGACGCAAAATCCTTCGGAAAATGTCAAAAATTTCATTTGCAACAGTTATCGGTATCGTGCGACAGGAAGTCCAAGAAGTGGTGGCATAGGATATTCTTCCATTTTCTCGATTGTTGTGTGGTAAATGCATTCCTTTTGTACAAAGAAGTACAAAAACAAGAAAATATATGCATGGAAGCACTAAGATAAAACAATTCCGCCGTTCCGCCGTATCTACCATGATATTCTTGCACCAGCATATGTAAACCAAAGCCGTTCACATAGGGCAAGCACTAGTTCTGGAAACTCTCTGCGACCTGTATTTATAAAACATCATAAGCCGACAGTGTCCAGAGAAATACGTATGGAAAGTAACCATCACCAAGCAGAACATAGAACATCTAGGAGGTGTTGCAACTGCAGCACAAAATCAAAACCTGTATAAACAGTTTGGCGTTGTAGCATCTGCAAAGTTCCACTTTGTCTACGTAAAGAAAAATCTTGTTTTAGGAACTTTCATAATAAGTAGGGGATGTATGTAAATAATAATAATAATGTACCTATAACTAATGTAAAAAATAAAAATCATATTTCGTTAAATATTTGTATCCTTTGTGTCATGGTGGTTAGTGTAGGTAGTGAATATTTTTTTAATACATAAACGGCATAAGTAACTGAACTATACAAAAATTTCAGTGAAATTTTATCAGGTATAAGGAAGTGACTGAAAGAGTTAATACTAGAAAACATGAAGTAAATCAATTAGGTTACTCAAGAGCAAATTAGTTTTTTATAAATTAGCCTCGGAAACAAGCAAAAAAAATTTTTTTTTGTCTACGTTAGACAATCAAAATTTAATCGCTATGTTGGATACAGGATTCACAGTACTTAAGGTTACTTAACCTTATTAAATTCCAAAATATCATATATTAATAGGCAAGCACAAAATTGTGGTATGCTTTTCTCAGCGTGTGGGCGTCGTAGGACAAATTGACGCATACCGTTAGAACGGTATTTTCGTGCAGATTTGCAGAATATAAATATTTCTTTTATGCGTTTTCATTAACACAGTTAAAAATTATATAGAAATATAGGTGAATTCTCCCATACATAATGTGTGCAACAACAAAATACACTGCAATTTTAGAGTAGTAAATGTAGATGAATTTATATGGGGTTTGGGGAGATACCGATAACTGTGGCAAACTAAATTTTCTATTTTTCCAATAGATTTTGGGTCGCTGATCACGGGAAAAATAATTAAAAAAATTCCAGATGGACTGTTTACGAGATATCCTTCGAAAAAGATTCAATTCATTTGGCTCCCAAAATCCTTTGGAAACTGATTAATTTACACTTCAATTTACACTTATTTATCACTTTAAGGACCTAAAAACAAGGAAGAGTCCTTATTTCACAATAAAACAACTTTTCAATAAAACTCGCGCCACGAACAGTTTCTAAACAAACTTTGTTCAACTGTCATGTCGGTTCATTCGGTTTTATTCTTTCCACGTACTTTTACTTAAAATTATAGTATTCATTCATATAATAATGTGAATGGGTGCTTGTCATGAAAACAA
This sequence comes from Leptogaster cylindrica, assembly GCA_963082835.1. Lineage (NCBI taxonomy): Eukaryota > Metazoa > Arthropoda > Insecta > Diptera > Asilidae > Leptogaster > Leptogaster cylindrica. The sequence goes on from OY720107.1 coordinate 18,972,208, forward strand.
TATTAATACAATAGCTCTACATTGTTAGTTAGTCCTTAAAGTGATAAATAAGTGTAAATAAACCAGTCTCCGAAGGATTTTGGGAGCTACACGAACCGAATCTTTTTCGAAGGATATCTCGTAAATGCTCCACCTGGAATTTTTTTAATTATTTTTCCCGTGATTAGCGACCCAAAATCCTTCGGTAAATGTCAAAAATGTAATTTGCCACAGGTATTGGTATCGCGCCTGGGTTTTTAAACGACTGCCAAAAAAGGAGTGTTCTGTTTTCAGGGTGAATGTATGTATGTACGCTTTTTTTTATTCCACCATAACTTTTGATTGCTTTAACCGATTTTGATGTGTGTGGTATCGTTAGAATCCATATGTTATCTCGAGTGTCATAGGATACCTAAACTTTTAAAAAGTCAAATCATATAGCCCACAAATTATAATTATAGAATTATTCGCACGATCCTGACAACTGCGGAAATTCAAATTTTCGATATTTTCCAAAGGATTGTGGGCCGCTGATCACGGTAAAAATAAGAAAAAAATTCTAAAACGTACCGTTTACGAAATATCCTTCCAAAAAAAATCGGTACACTCATATCAGAAAATCAGTTGGAAACCGGTTGTTAATCACTGTACGACACTTGCAATGGGCAACAATGTCAATTAATTGATTATTGTACTTTTAGTTCATTTTGTAAAAGCGAGTAAGACCAAATATATGACAATTTTATAAATATGAAATATCACAAAACCAAAACTCATATGACAGTTCTTTGTTTTGATTATTTCACGGCGGATTATTTTTGGAATTTAGTAAATTACACACAAATTATGGTAATTAACATGGTTCATTTATTGTTAAAAGGAGCCTAAATTGATATTAGGTCCTTAAAGTGGCCTGCAGTGATTAACAACCGGTTTTCTGAAGGATTTCGTGGTTTGAATTAACCGATCTTTTACGAAGGATGTCTCGTAAACGGTATGCTTTAGACTTTTTAAATTATTTTTTCCGTGATCAGCGACCCAAAATCCTTCGGAAATCTTTAACAAAGTAAATAGCCGCAGTTTTCGATATCAACCCGAATTATTACAAGAAATATTAGTTTTTAGTGTAGTTTGTCCAAGGAATCTAAACCAATAGAGTTAATCTCAAGTGTGCGCAAATTTTACTGTCACTAAAAAGTATAAAATAAAAAATAAAGAATTAAAAAAATTCTAAAACACGACTGCCTATGCAAAAAGTGAGCTAAAGTTTAAAACAAGTTATTTTAGTTAGACCGAACAAGATGTCGGAGAAATGCTTCACTTGACATCGGTTAATTCGACACATTATTAGTCCAGAGGAGAAAAGGATATACTTAATGCAACTACGTGGGTACAAACACTTTTTGCAATTTGTTTTGTTGCTAAGACTTTTTATAGAAGGAAAAAAAATATGCCTTTTAATAGTATTCAGCAAGAGCTTTAATTTGATATCACACACGGCCCGAATTCGACAATTCCAAAGGGGATGGTTACTATCCCCACATCCATAACCACCGAAAACGTAGACAATTTTTAACCCACCAGCCCCCCCCCCCCCCCCCCCCCTTCATTCATTCACGTTTACTACCCTACATTTTGTTCAAAAATTATAATCGCCGACAAGAACGCGGGAAAAAATGTTTTCGTAATAATTATTGTCATCCAAAATGACTATTATCATTAATAAAATTAATTGGCCTTCCTTAGTATTTTTATAATGCCACTTGATGCTATAGATATACTCTTATAGATTAGCATGTCGGTGAGGCGAACTCACATTTTTATACTCATCCAAAAAGAAGTTTGCACTTCAATTTAATCTGCTCATGCTATCAAATGGGACAGATTTTTTTATTGCCATTTCATAATTTTTTTTAAATTTTGGATTTTTAATAAATATCAAACAAAATGGCTTAATTATAATAGTTGTAAAGAAACCATTTTTATATAGGCAACTTTACCAAAAAATTTGTCCAAATTGCATCATGTTTTAGAATTTGTATACAAAAAAACACCTATAAAATAAGACATTGTTAAAATTATGAAAAGTATTTATTGGAATGAAAGAAATGAATTGCAAGCACAAGTAGTTAATGGGCAATTAATGTATTTTTATTGGACTTGGAAGGTGAAATAATTTTATTTAAAAATCCAACGTTAATACCATATAATATAATACTAATAAAAGTTAAGTGGACGATCAATCTCGCAAGATTAAAGCAGTTTCCAGAAATCCACCAGTTATTCGAAATTACAACTATTTCTGAAACTAATTTGCTTGGCCTATTTAAAAAACAAACGTAAAAACTGACCTCTTTTTTAAAACATGTACAAAATGCACTTACTTTTAGTAAGTTCAATACTCGAATTAACGCATAAAATTAGAATCTTTTTAAAGTAATATATCGGAGTGCGCATTATTTAGTTAATTTCAGAATGAAATAGCAAACAATTAAGGTAGTATTTTAATATTGAAAACTATAGAACTTACGGCAGGTGCTTTAGCAGCCGAAGTGTATAACAAATATGTTATAGTTTAGAGGAAATAAGACCAATTAATTAATTATTAATAAATATATGTATTGGTCAAGATTTTTATAATTTAAAATTACCTCAATATTTTTGAACATTTCTTCACACAAAGATTTGGCAGATAGAATAGTAGACAAAACAACTCTCTTAATAGACAGGGAAATCCACATAATGGTCAGAATCAAAGTAATAAAAATTTTCCCAGTAATTCGTCGCAATTCCCAAATAATAATTTTAATAATAATCCAATGCGAAGAAATTGTTACAATACTGTAGTGAAGCACTCCACGCACTCGCCTGATCAGCAATTGCAATTATAATTTCTTACTTCAAATTTCAATTACAAATTCATATTTCATATTTCAATTATGTTGAAAATTTGCCTGTGTTGGTCAAACATTCCCGCGATCTTATTTCATCCAAAAGCGCATAGCGCAGCGATACCCAAAGCACAATGCAAGGGTTCAGGAATGTTATCGGTCTCAAGTACAGCCCACGCAGCATGGGAAAAGCGTTCTCAGCAGCTGCGGGCCAGACAAGTGCGAGGATGAGATCCACTAATGAATTCCTTTAATGTGACGTCACAATACTAGATATTAATTGCAAAATATTTGGCTTTGGGGGTATAAACTTGAAGAAATGAAAACAGCGTCGCTAGCGATGCAGAAAAATTCGTGCCGCTAGCCAAAACACAAAATTTGTGTCATCAATTTGTGACGCAATGAAATTATTAGTTGTGAAAAATTAGAATTAAAAACTACTTGCAATGAAAATTAAACTGGTACAATTCTGCGTCTGTATTTTCTTTGGATTTTTTGGTATGCAACACAGACGCAAAATTGCACCATTTTAATTTTCATTGCAAGTAGTTTCTAATTCTAATTTTTCACAACAAATAATTTCATTGCGTCACAAAATTGATATCACATATTTTGTGTTTTGGCTAGCGGCACGAATTTTACGATATCAGTAGTTTTTTGAATTTATTTAAAGAAAAAAAAAAAGAGTTGTAAAAAATGTATTTTTTCATGAATATTAGTATTTTCAGGTATTTTCAACAACACAAATGTCCAACAATATTACCAAGTTTTTTTATGAATCCTTGTGCTGAATTACGGTTATTTTTTGCACAAAGTCAAGCTTCAACATTTTGTACAGAAATTCTTAAGCTAGAATGATTAAATATTTCAATGGTTGAGTCTTCAACTATTTTGTCGCGTCGTAAATGACCATCGTAAATCGAATGTTAGCCCCGACCGTCTATAAAAATATTCAAACGAAATCAAAGAAACAAAAAAGAAAAAAATCCCAAATTACTGCGCATTTGATAAATGCGAACAAATGCGATTTCTTGGAAAAATCCAAGTTTACTGCGCATTTAAGAAATGCGAACAAATGCGAGTCCTTTGAGACAGTTAGTTCGAGCTCGAACGCGAATCGACAAACACATAAGCGTCCTCAAGAAAATTAGTGACTACATGAGAGACTACTCAGATGTCACGGGAGACAAGGATCTCTCGTATGCGGAATTTCAATAATAATTAAATTAATTACAAAAACATGTAAAAGACAGTCGAGGGGTATTTTTAGTATTACGACACCGATTGTCACCGAAAATGAAATAAACAAAATTTTATGATAAATAAATATGGATTTTTTTTTAAAATACGAAAATACAGTGGTTTTTTTTAATTACGACCAGTGAACAGGCGACATATTTTAAAAGATATAAAATTCAAATTGCTTGAGCGGAAAAAAAGATTTATTTTTGCCTCTAACCGTCAAAAAAAAATTTCTGGAATTGCAGCAAAATAGTGATTTTGATGAAACAATATTTAAGGGACATGTACACAACTTTTACTAGACATGCATTGATTACCTGAATCAGTGGGACAAAGCTGTTAAAGACGTAGAAAATTTCAACTAACCTTAAGTATACTCTTACCAAATGTCCCGTCTTGGGACAATATTGAAAAAAGTTGTTCTTATTTAAGTGAATTTAAGAATGATTTAAGAATGAATAATGAAGATTTATTTGATGAAGTAAACTGCGTCAAAAATTTTGCTAATTTTGAAAAAAATTTCCTGTATTTTCCTTTTTCAAAGCTGGTCAACGTAGGTATACATCTCAATAGGTAGATTTTTCTTCGAAATCTACCTAAAAAGAGCACCATGTAGCATGCACTTACCGGCTCGACCATGTGCCAAGTCGAGGTCAAGTTACGCATGGCATGGTCTATTAAACTGCAAGATGTGCAATTCAATGCTATTGCAGGAAATGTTGTAATTGATCATTTTTAAACAAAATAAATTGATGATTTATGGATCGGTAAAAAGGCTCACTTTCGACATGTGTTATCACTGGCATAAGCATATGTAGGAAAATTTATGTAAGGAGTAGGGATAAATAACTGAGTAGAAATTTGTAAAAATTAAGGGAAGATTTAGAAATAAAATCGGAGTCAAGATCGAAACCCTAGAGTTTACTTTCTAGAACCTCTCGCTCAAGAGCCACCTAAGCTAGCGACCAAGAGATAACCCAGAGCCAGCTTTTCCAAGCGGCAAATTTCCAAGAAAACCAGAGCCTGCTTGCAATAGCGGCCCCAAAAGCACAACCCTAATCAACGATGATTCACCGCGGAATTCTCACGAGTGCAAATCTACCAAACCTGGCGTTCATTATCACAATCAAATGTTCAAGAAGTACATATTCTTATTTAAATATTCTTTTAAATTGCAAATGTATTGCTGAATCGAAGAAATCGGTTCTCTATGCAAAAAAACAACAAAATTAAATTTCGCTGATTACAGCGCCATCTGCCACGAATCGAAAAAGAAGTTTTAAGTAAAAGTTACTTCTTTTTTAACGTACTATCAAAATCTGCAAAAAAAAATGGGGGTTCTAATTTGAAGTTTTAGAGTTACCCGCAATTCCTCCCACACAGAGGGGTTGGGGGTGGCTAATTATGACACTGACATATATCCGCCTTGGAAATATTAACTTTCCATATTATTATTTTGTTCGTATGATTCGTATTTATGGAGATATTTGTTTGCCTCAACTTATAAAATCACCCTGTATACCAAAATATACAGGGTGTACCAGCGAAGATGGTCAACCCGAAACAGGGTGATACCGGACCTCATGGCAAACAAAAAATTGTTCTACGAAAAAATTCTACGAAAGAAACTAAACGTGCGATAATCAATATTAATTAGTTTATATAATTAACATTTTTGTACACTTCAAGTGGCGTACAGTGTTTTCCGAAGTACTTCCTGATATGAGTGAACCGATCTTTTACGAAGGACATCTCGTAAACAGTCCACGGCGTGCCTATTATTAACTTACACAAATTGTTCAAATTAAAATCAAAATCTTATTTGTACTACTCTGAGAATTCCAACTTGATTGGCTTTAATTAGTGAAATGCATACTGCACAATCGATAAACAATTTTTGCAAGCTGAAACAATTTCGAAGTCCATCTATTTAAATTGCAATTATAGAATAACGCGCAAGTTCTTGAAAGAGAAACTGGAATTCCAAAGAAATTCACCGTTTCTTTGGAAAAATATGTATTTTTTTCTTTTTCCTTGCGAATGGGAAACTATTCTATCTTCCCGCTCTTTGTAAGTGATTAATATTTATTGCTTATATCTACACTTACTGCGACAACATTTCTAAGTGGTGCTTCCCAAGGATTGCGGCAGTATTCATCGGTAACTTTTCACTAATTCCTTCTCTCTCACAACGAACATTTGAATTAAAATATTCACTTAAACAAAGCATTACGAACGGAAAACAATATTTAAAACGGTGAATTCTTAACAAAAAAAAAAAAAAAACCAATTACGACTACTTGGAAATCTTTGCGCAAGATAACTTATCAATCGCGCATACACCCGCATTAGCACTTTCTACAAGCGGAAGGCGTAAGGCCATGTTAACCGGTGGACGGTGAACTAAAAACAGCCACAATACCGGCGAACTACGAACCGACTGACTGAGAAGAAACCATGAGAGCATGAAACTGAAAGTGAAAAGTGATAATCAAAGATTATCTGCATAAATAAGCATATTATCTGCATAGAAAAGCACGTGAAGGGGCGTAAAGTAATTTGACAGGTGTCTGCGCCCTGCGGCTGAAGCACAATCTCAGCGTTGAGCATAGATAAATTCTTTATTTGAGATAAGCAAACTCAGTAAAGCGCGTTCTCACGCGCTCATTTACTACTAGCACTTTATTTGAAATGTCTGCTACAGTATGACCTAAAGTCTAGTGATATTGCAATGAGTTTTCCGGTGCAAAACTACTTTAATTATTATTTATTCGCTCGTTGTTATTTAATTATTCGCTCTTAACACCTACTTTACAAATCTCCATAACCTCTAGCTTCCACCTCTTCTCCTTATCCTCGAGCTTCACAAAAGCTTGCTCTTATTTTTAACGAGCTTCACGAAGCTTAGAGAGATGCTCTCTTTAATAATTAATTATAGGTGCGTTTTTTTAATGACCTGCAGATACCGATCATTAAAAAAACGGCAGGGGAAATATACGAAATATGAAATCGTAGCTATTGTCAGTGCTCTCAAGTGTCAGACTACGAAGTGGCAAATAATATAATAATTTATAATAATTGAATGTTTTATAAATATGGAATTTTATGTGAGTGGAAAAAAGTAATTGCCAATGAATGTTTATTGAAATATTATGTTAGCAGGAATTTTTTGAAAACGATTTTGAACAAATGTTCACGAAAATGGCAGTTTATTTACTTCACCCTGAAGTTGTCTACAATCTCAGTGAGACTCTCAGCACTCGCAATCCTGTCCATAGAAAATGAATTGGTATCTAGTTTGGACTTTAAAGACTTAATAGAAGACTTCAGCCAAAAGAAGAGCAGAAGAGTTCATTTTTAGCATTATTTGTTATTTTAGCTTTTTGAATTAGTAATGGACTGTATTTTAAAATTAGAATAGGTAACGATTACAAAAATATATATAAAAAATTATTTTTCTTAAATACCTATGCTTTATATTTATGAAAGTGATGTAAGCATGTGGCGCATAAAAGTGATGATGCACTATCTGGATTACTCTATAGTAAGATGCATAAAGAGTTTTAGACTCGCTTGAAGTTGATGTATCGCTACATTCTTTATAAGACATCAACAATATACTGACATCATTTTTTTAAATATAAAGCATATTTTTAAAAAAATAGCCCTCATACACCCCTCGGAAGTAAGGGCCTCGCAAAACTCGTACCGCACAGGGCCCCGCAATGACTAGCGCCGCCACTGAATCTCACGATGAGAACTTTCGAAATTTCCCATAATCTGGGGGTAAATTCCTCAACTGTGAGTTTTCCAGTGTACACGAAATTTCGTGAATGCTTCAAAGGTTCCATTCCTCAACTGTGAATATGAGTTTATCTCTCAAAAAAATGTACACTGAAATGAAAAATTCTTCACTGCCATTTCGGCCGGGAGTTTTGTTCTGTGCACAGTGAGTCTTTTGAAATACATTTTTTGGATGCTTAATTGTAACATTTTATATATTTTAGTAATGGCTAATAAACTAAAAAAACGCAAGCGAGGAGCAGAAGGAATATTTAATTACTTTCTTAGAGTGTAATATAGAATTTGCCAATGATAGATAAATTCTTTTCTTTTGTTTTAACTTAAAAACAAAAATGCTTAGATTGGAGAGATAGCGATAACTTTATTTTAATGTTTGAATCGGTTGATGGGGCGCACACGAAAGCCGCAATTGGTTGCCGAAGGAACTAAAACGCTTGGAAGGACCTGCTAAAGACGGGCCAAAATGCCTGTATAATTTAGTAGTTATGGTTATAGTTCAATAAAACACGACTGCACTCGTTGCCAGTCAGTAAAAAAGTAACTTTTATTAATTTCTTAAATTACAATACAATTATCGATATTACCAATATTCATAAATTTATGATGTGCCAACATTACTCAGGAAAACATGAGTTCTGGACCTGGTTTTCGGCCGTTCACTTTCCCCGAGAATGTGCTGATCGCTGGTTTCACGTGCGATCGCGGCACGGGTGTCACCCTCACGAGATTCGTTCGTTGACCGTTGCACCCAAATTCACCTGGCTACAGCGTAGACAATGGCGCAAATATTGGTTGGGCCAAAAGTTAGTGTGCACATTATAGTATTTCCATGACTAAACGTTTTTTATCTTAGACTTCATACAAAGGAGAAAAAAGCCCTTTTGAAGGCCCGAATAACTTAAAGACATTGACCGTTTTTGAGAAGCGAGTCCTGGCATTAATGGTGCCTGCACTTGTTGCAGGTACATATTAATAATGTAGAGGAGATGATTTTGGTTGACAATGTGCATTGTCGAAATTACTGAAGAGAAAAGTATAATAATTTATATATACTATACAGGGTGTTTAAAACGTTCACGCCGGCGCGTACCACCGCCCACCGGTGCAGTGGCCCGCACTAAACTGTCTCATCGGGCGGCGCGTACCAGTGGTACGCATTTGATGTGCTATTATAATTAGACGGTACGTAACACCAAATATTTAGATCTTTAACACTCTTACTGCCGAAAAATTTTAATATTTGATTCTCTGACCAGAGAACCGTCGCGGTCGCTCGATTTCAGGTGGCATGGTAGCCAAAGTGTTAATAAGTAGAAATAATTTCCATATAGCTGAAAATTAAAATAATGAAAATTTAACGTATATTTATTAAAAACATTTATTTTTAAAAACAATTATAATTAATTAAATTCAATAAAATTAACATAAAAATTCAATATTATTTCATATATAACTTCATTATTTATTGGTTTTTGTATTACAGCATTTCAAGCAAAGTGCTGGCTGACTCTTGCAATGCAATGCCCACAATACGTCTTAACTTTTGTAGTTTTGTTAGTGGCATAATCTCTGCCCTTTTTCTTGGACAAATTTTTATAGCATTCCTTGCATCGTTTACGGGACTCTGTTGCAGATCCCTCATATGGTTGAAGAACACGTTTATGTGACGGTATTTGATTTTCATTTCCCATTTCTTCATTGGTCAAAAGGTGATCAATAATAACTGTTGAAAATTAACTGTTATCAGTCAACAGTTTCGTCAACTCTTGAGAGACAAATCAGTCAGTCATTATACTTGCTAGCGACCGGTCACTATAACGCGTGTAAATAATTCTAATTTGTTAGTTGTAATAAATATAGTTAGCTTCAATTTGATCAGTCTTTTAGTTCCCACCTGAACATTTTCGACAATAACTTCCCTAAATTGTAACATATTCATATTTTTAGTGCCCCATCTTTTATGTTCCTTTTATGTTCATGTTTTAAGTTCCTCATATTAATTTCATTGCTACTTTTCGGTACCATTTAATGGTTTTTCGTAAACAACTGTAATAACCCGATATTTGATCTGATAAATCAACACTTTTTTTTGCAATATTATAACAAACCACAGCATCGGGCTTTATTTTGCCATTTGTTCCTTGCACAGATTTACACCGATGATTATTTAAGGTAGTTAACATGCAAACTGGTCTTTTGTCAGTCCATTTCAGAAATTTTACACCGCTACGATTTTCGAAATTCATAATTCCACCACGTTTTTGTTTTGCCTGCGGTGGTAGAAATTTTTTGTTTATTTTTACAGTACCGCAAATAAATGTATTTTTCTCTAAAAGTTCTTCACCCAAAAGGACACTTGTATAATGACTATCAGTCAATAGTATGCGGCCCTCAAATAATAAGCCATTTAGTAATCTCATTACTACATCATGAGAATGTGATTTTGCAATGATCGTTTCATTTTTCCCTGCATAAATTTTGATATAATGCAATTCTTGGCTTCCGGAATTTATTGCGTTTTTCTAATCACGTAACTAGTTCCTAGTAAGCTATTTAAGAATAGATTACAATACGGTTGCAATTTTTCCCTTGGGTAAATTGTTCCTGTAGACAAGTTACGTAACTAGTTTCGAGTAATCGATTGAAAAACTAGTTACTTTGCACTACTTCTATAACTGCTTCGAAGTAATGCAGGAAAGATCCTAAACAGCCTCCCTCCAATGACATCCCATGCAAAAAAGAAGATGTGCGGTAAGTTAAGCAGTAACTACTGACAAATTACTTGTAATAGATTACAGAAACGTTTCTGGATACATTACATTTCCTACTGGGATACATGTAACCTTCACTCTCCCAACAAGTGTCTTATTATATCACACTAGTGACTAGTTCAGTACATTTTCTTGTCTCCACTTTTAACACACTTAAGAGGAGGATACACCTAAATATTTTTCCGAGTTGAAAACTACTACAAACAAGTCAAAACACACAATCGCAGGTCCCTTTTGCTTGTGTGTGTAGCGATGGCCTTCAGGGGCATCACAAAAAATATCGATTTTGCGATGGTCTTAAAACTTCGATAATGGTATAAATGAAATAAGCCGACACAACGAAAATTTTTACAGCATATTTTATTTTATTCATATTTTTTACACTAGTGTTGATACTGTGAGCAAGGAACAAAAAATTAAAAAAATATTTCTGAAATTAAAACATAAAATCCAGTCACAATTACTTGGTTATAACTCGTCGCCTCTTAAAAAAATCGGATATCAAAATCTGGCCCTTAGCTCTTTTCTCTGACATGTTTCACAAATTAAGTGTTAGGTTTGAGTTTAAGCAATGAAGTGTTTTATGATAAAACTAGCACTAACCGCCGCAAGTAATGCAAGATAATTTTTACTTACTATATATGAAAATGAAATTTTTATTAACTATTTTAAGGAACACTTTACCAGCATAGATGCTCACTGATCAAATATCTCACGAGAACTAAATAAAATAGTATTGTTGCGGCATAGTACAGGTACCTGAAACGAAATAGGGACAGAATTGAACTTACAGAAAATGCAACAAGAATTACCTGGAGTGGGTTTGGAGGAGCTGTCCGTTGAATCCGCCTTCCTGTAAGCTAAAGGGGAAGGGAAACTTAAGTGAACAGAAAAATGTAAACAAAGAGACGTCACCAAAACCCAACATGAATTTTCGGACAAACTTTATACACTGGACAATGCAGTCGCACAAAACATGTTCTAAACACACTGAACAAGATATAAACAACACTTGTAACATAAAAACAGCACTGAAAAGTGTAATTTAGACAGAAAACAGGTACACATCACAGACTCACCTGGAACATGGATTTGGCGCCTAATTCCATTGCGCATCATAGTAATTCGGTGCGGGAACGTCCAACGATGAGATCAGGAGCGACGGCTGAAAAATAAAACGGGGTAGTGGAAAGAAATATTTAAAAGTTCAACATAACCTACCTGTCACAGAGCACTTGTTTGTTTACACTGGTTTTGACATTAATTCATGGCACTGCACGACAATTGACCACTTAACAGATGCGTAATTTTCGGGCGCAGCTGATGTGTTGTAATTTAAAGGTCAATTCGCGAAATTTGAAATTATTTTTTGAATTTTCTACTTTCCCCAATTGGGACAATGAGAGGGAAAGAGAAGGAAAATCCGAGAGGGGTAATTTCTGAAAAACCGATCATCCTGGAAAGTTGCAAGGACCGCTTCTTTAGTATTGTCGCATGTGCAATTTTGGCGATTTATTAAATCATGAATTTCTGGCGAAAAGGCAAATAAATAAATTAAAGCAACAGCATCAAAAATTAACGCTTCGAATGGACAATTTATTTACATGCGGCAGAAGGCAGACGTTTATGCGCAAAATTAACAATTTCAAATTGGAATTTGGATCCACAGGTTCCATCAAGGACTTCCAGGCAATTTGAGTCAACCTGTGTCGGCAAAAGGGGAAAAATGTGCTATAAAAGGGAGCGTGTAACAGGGGATCACTCTCTTTTGCATCAAGTTTTTTTCAAAGAAAGAAGGCCATATTGCAAAAAGGCGCGTGAGCGGAACTTTGTTGCATGGGAGCTCTTTCTAAATTTTACTATCATAATTCTGATTGCATCCGTTTAATTCCTGTGTGTGATTCGATAGTGTTTGCAAGGTGTTTATGTACAATTGCCGAATATAATTTTGATTTTGTTTAGTTTTCTTTTATGAACATTAATTCCATCAGTTAAGTTTATTTTAATTCTTTTTTTTTTATTTTCTTTAATTATTTTCCATCAATTAGATTAAGCAATAATTATTTTAAATTGTATTCTTAAGGTTTAAATAAATATTAGTTTTTTTTTGTAATCAATCGTAAACCCTGCACTGTCTTTTTCTTTTTATGTTACGTAGTGGTTGTGTCTAACATCCTACAGTATACTTACAACTATAAAAGAATATCTACTACTATATGAAACCTATAAATAAAAAGTCAAACCATAATTTTAGCACTGTCTGTACACAGTTTGATTGCGAATGTGTATAATTCTTTAAAAAATTAGATAGCCACAGAATGAAATATACCGAAATATTTTTAAACACAAAATACTATAGTAGCTAAAACTGAAGTGATAATTCTCGGAATAAAATTATTTGCAGCTGCAAACCCTTCAGAAAACTCGTCCAGCCGCGTCGTCGCCACCGGGTCTATTCGAGCAGATTCGAGGGAGTTTCTCATGCGCGAACAATCAATATTTCCCAGAAAATAAAAATTGTCGCTGCACTGTTGCTAAAACCAACTCGTGTACACTGACTAGGCAGGGAAAATTTATATTTACATTTCAAAATCGCATGTTTTAACAATGTATATGTAAAATTATAGTACTTACTAGGCTTTAAAATCTACTCGTTTTATTTCATCCATGTAAAATAAAAAATATTTTTTAAAGCGCTTCCACAATTTTTCCAATTATATTAAACTTTTTCTGCTCGCGGCTGTCTTCCTGGCATTTTCGGCTTCTCTCTTAATTTTGCTGTCACGGCGCTGTTGGGTCCGGAGTTCTTTAATCCTGGCTTGCTCCTGGCGTTGGTGCTCCTTTGCGTCCTGCATATCTTTCCAGCGTTTCGATGTAACAACGTAAGGCATTCTCTCAATCTGTCGCTTGCCCTTCCTCTTCGGAGAGTGCGGCCATTTCAAGACTTCCTGGAGCTTCGCACGTACTGCGGATGAGGGACCTGGCCGCAGGATCAGATACATCGCCGTCCGACTGGGGCTCCTGGCGCACGATTTTTAGGTCCACTGATAAGCGTGCACGGTTTGGGCCTGCCTCTTCTGCAACCGGTGGCGTCTCACCTTCAGTAGCAGTTCCCGTCGTCAGAGTACCATACAGGCGCCGTAGCGCCAACTTCGCTAGACATTGACAATCAGAGTCTTGGTCTTGGAAGAGTTCCTTCATCATGTCATCACCAACTATTCGCCTGAAGTCTTTGAGATTGATGTGCTTCTCTGGAACCTGAACACTGACATCTGAGACGCTCTTCTCCTGGTGCCCCTTACATTTTGAATAATTCACTGCCTCAGGGTTGAATGGGTGAAGACCCGTAGCTCGGAAACCATTCTCCAATGCTTACATCATATACTTTTCTAGGGCAAGTTTTAAAATTAGAGCTATCTGTAATTTTGTAAGGACTTCTTGAGGATGTTCACGGCGCCATGTGAGAAGACCCTTACTCCAGACTGCTTTCAGGGGAAGGAGTGCTGCCACGTCACACGGTTGGAGAATGTGTGTGGCATTGGGGTAGAGAGAAATCAACACTATGCCTAACTCCTTACATAGTTCGCTGATCTCACATGTTAAGTGCGTCTTGTGCCCATCCACAAATAATATAAAAGGAAGTTTCACTTTGTTCTTAGTAAGAAAGGGTCCCAAGATATTTCCTATCCATTCGTAGAAGGTTTCGGCTGTCATCCAACCAGACTCACTCCTACCTATGACCCAGTTTTCAGGCACAGTCCTGATCAGGTCTGCCGGGATCCTTTGATATGGAAATATCAGCATTGGGTCAACCATCTTCCCTGACGCTAAGTAAGCAAACATGGCCGTTACAGCAAATTTTACATCTCCCTGTCCTATCTCGTACACGTCCTTACTGTCTTTCTCAGCTAAAACTAAGGATTTCGAAGGACAGAGTTTAAAGTTGGATTCGTCAGCATTAGCAACTCTATTAGGGTCTTTAAGAGCATCTGCAGCATTCTCCTCGATGAGCACCTCCATGATGTCATGGAACCACTTGCGAATGTCTTGCTCACTCACATTTCCGCTGGCACGTGATACTACTTCAGGTATGCGATGTGCTATGTCTGGATGCTTTTTAAAAAACGCACAATACCATTTTTCACCTATAACATAACATAACAATAAATCCAAAAGCAGTCTACAGTGGTGCATCATTAAAATCGCCAACTAATAAAGATCCTGAAAAAATAAGACTAACCAGGCAGATTGTCTTTGAATGGTGTAGATCTGTCCTTATTTTTGTCCACAAATTCTTTCACACTCAAGAGGAGGTCAAGTTTTCTTCGTGGAAAGCCCTTCCTCGCACAGTCCTTAATCCAATTCACCAAAAGCTGCTCCTCCTCCTGTGTCAGTACAGTCGCTGGACCCCTTGTACACGGCTTTCCCTTTAGACGGTCTCTCACTGTGTTCCTAGGTACGTCATGCAGTTTGTATGCGGTACTTAGTTTCACTCCTCTCTTTACATCGTAAACAGCAGCTAATACACGATCCTCCTTCTCTCCTTTTGATGACGGTCCTACTACACTTCTCTCCATTTGATAAGACGCTTGAACTAGATTGCTCCGAGTATCACCGTAGGGTAAATTTAGATCTACCCGTGATCGTGTTCGACAGTTGAATCCCATTTCATTTAAGAATACTCATTTATATATTTTTGTTTTCATGCAATAATTTCTCCCTACTCCTTCCATTTCGATATTTTCTATGATTATTAAGCAATTATTATTTCACGGGAAGGACCATAAATACTTCTCAGGGATAATTCTAAGAAGCCCTTTAAGAAATTACTTGCGCATTTTGGATTTCCCGAGGACCACAAAAAACCCGGTTACATTACTGCGAATGACCGCAATTAGCAATTTACCTGTAATTTGTAATTTGTAATTTGTCTTTCCTAATTACATTCGAACCAGGACGGGGTTTTCCCTGCTTTGTTCGCTATATTTGCAAATGCAGATGCTATGGCATTAAGTAAGTGGTGGTAAACAAAAAATAGGCGGTAACAATTGGAAAAGGGAGAGAGTTGTCAACTACTGAGCTTACCGTAGTTGTCTCGACCAGTAGTCGACAACGCCCCTCGCTTCCCCTATAATAATATAATTCAGCTTTAATCGTCATGAACATGTAACACTTGTTTTTAAGAAATCAAATAATAACTCGAAAATATTTTGGCTGGCACAACAGTTGCGCTCTGGCCTTTGAATTCGACCTCAACACGTAATCTGAGAGCTATGAAATGATAGCCGGATCACCCAAGCTGAAAATAAAGCAACTATAGGTGATCTCTGTCGCCGTGCGGCTACCATGCAAACATGCTGAAGGATGCGTTCTATTGGGAAAAGACTGCTTTTAAAAATTCCTCGTGGCGCCAAGGTAATCTCTAAACCAATGGGCGATAATACGAACGTAAACTTCAGAGTGTCGACCACTGGTACACTGTCGACTACTGGGCAGCTTACCCTATATTGTACTGAAAAATTTATCAAGTGGAACTTCACAACGCCTCGAGCATCTCACGCAGGAGGGGTTTATGAAAGTGCTGTCAAGAACATGAAGCAACATCTCAGTAAAGTTATCGTTGAATCGTACACGTTCGAACGTTTTACCACAATTTTGTATAAAATCGAAGCGATTCTTAACTCCCGTCCAATCACACCGATGAGCGATGATCCAACTGATTTGAGAGTGTTGACAGCCGATCATTTTCTCACTGGGCGTCCACTTGTCTCAATCCCCGAAAAGAAATTTGTTGAGGTTTCTACGAACCGTCTCAATCAATGGGAGCAGCTTCAACAAGTGCAACAAAAATTTTGGAAGCTATGGTACATGGATTACCTACATACACTTCAAAAACGTCCTATTAATTTCAGAGATAGATTTGAGTATTATATCGGTGATATGGTTCTCGTCAAAGATTCTAATCTTCCTCGTATGAAGTGGCTCCTCGGACGAATCATCAAATTGTTCCCATCGAAGAAGGATCAGGTTGTCCCTACTGTTCGCATCCGTACGGTACATGGTGAGAAAGATCGAGACGTCCGGTATATTTGTTTCTTGCCTATCGCCAATCAAACTGAGACCGGGGAATCCATCCATTCCATCAACAATGATTACAAAATTTATTAGTTCGCAAAGTATTTTTAAAGTAGATACTTCATTCAAATAGTATAATTTACAAAAATATCTAGTGATCAAAAAATCAAGTAATCATGTTAGTAGTTTTTGTTTTTCAGTTCACTTTTTTCAGTTGAATTAATTGAATTCAAGTATTCAGTCGTAATTATCAATTATAATTTTTATTCTTTCAAATAAACCAACATCTCTCATTTCTTCGGGCCAACTTTTGGCAAAAATTATTATATGTTTTCATTTTACTACGTGAAAGTTGCGAAACAAAGCCTTTATAAAAAAGAATCTAGGACCTTGTTTAAAAATTCCCCTATTTAAGTCCTATTCTAACCTTCAATCTATTAAATGAGGTATATTTCTTTAAAATCCATTCAGAAATAAAGGAGTTATGAGGTATCAACTTTGGTCAATTTCGCGATTTAGATGTATCCTCCTCTTAAGGTCTGCAGTGACACGCTTTACGTGTTTACACTTGACGTGTGTAGGTACACACTTTAGGTGTGTAGGTACATATTTGAGGTACACAGAAGATGTGTTTTTTATTCAGGCAAACACAATTTGTATAATTTTACGCCATACTTATGTCGCTTGCCTGGGATGTATTGACGAAAACCTAGACGACCTCTCCATGGCATCATACTTTCATCCATAATGATATTTTTGCTTGGATTAATAGCATTTTGGAACGTCTCCCCAATTGCTCCAACAATATTTCTAATTTTGTTCAACCTGTTATGGTTTTCCCTTAGGTCGGGATTCGCCGGATAAATTTGTTTAGGGGAATCGATATTCGATCAGGCAACGGAGAGATACACTAGCTTCTTGTACCTAGTGCGTTTCGTTGAGTGCAAATATGGTTCTTGTACCAGGATGCGAAAGCAAAGGGTGTGATATGGAGGACACCTCTGGGTGAATGCCCCGATGGTAATTACTCGTTGGGCCGCTGGGATAGCGGGCTTGAGGGATGATACCCTGCCGCGTTGTACGCTGGCTTGGGTGTAGGTAGTGTTGGCCGCGGCAGAGCTGCGAGGCGGGGATAATTTAGTTGGGCGGAGCAGCGACTATCGCCTTAACTCCTGAGGAGGATTTGGAGCAGCGAGGGTTCGCTTTAACTCCGAGGATCGGTTGGAGCAGCACGAATGCAGAACTCCAGGCTAAAGGGTTGAAATTACCTCACTTCAATTCACAACTGCCGTGTTATTCTTCACAATAATTCGCTATTTATTTCACTAATTAACTTGATACAAAACTACTAACGTTGCTACCGTACAAATCTTTAAACTTGACTATTAATTGACTTTTACTTCAAAGAACTTCACGATACCCAATCGGGCAGAGTTTCCACTAGCTTCTCAAACAATATACTGAACACTTATTCTACGGTAACAATTTCATTTATACATTTTAATTTCTACATTGTTCTCCCTACTCTTTTCCAATAATTAATTAATTTGCTATTATTGGTAAGGTACAATGTACTTTTTACCTAGCCCCTGATATAGCAATTCATTCCCTAAAGAATGTTTACACTTGCGCAATTCCGCTGACTTGCTTAATTGCAACCGAAAAGGCAATCACCTTCCAATAGTGCACGTTACATCAAGAGATTTTTTAATTTATTTTACTTATTAATTGCAATTTGCTAATTTGCTTTTATTGTTTACCGCGATGGGGTCAATCCATACCCGATATATTTATATGGTCATTTATGCTGATTCCCATCAATGAAAAAAGTCTGTTGTAAAGTTTCTTACAGAAGAAAAAAAATAATCGTAGTAAAAAAAAATAATAGTAGTAATCAGGAGCTTTAATTTGATATCACACACGCCCCAAATTAACCAACCCTAACGCCCGCAACGGGTATAGTTGCCACCCCCACACACACAACCCCCAAAAACGTAAAAAATTTCACTGATTCTAAATTAAAAAAACCCATGTATATCCATCTACGTTTATTACCCTAAAATTGCAGTGTATTTTGTTGTTGCAAACATTATGTATGGGAGAATTCACGTATATTTCTATATCATTTTTACCTGTGTTAATGAAAACGCATAAAAGAAATATTTATATTCTGCAAATCTGCACGAAAATACCTTTCTAACGGTATGTGTGAATTTCTCCTACAACGCCCACACTCTGAGAAAAGCGTACGACAATTTTTGAGCTTGCGTAAGTGTGTTCAACGAATAATGGAAGGTTTTTTTTTTTCAAATAAAACTCAGAAACGATTTTTTTTTTCATTTTTTCGGCAGACATTTATTTTGGTTTGTGCTAATGTGATTTAATCAGTTGTGAAAAATAATATCTTGCAAATGGCCGCCTTTTTCCTTGATGGCCAAATATGCTCTTTTCTCGGCGTTTTCCAACACTTTTTCAAGTCGGTCGGTATTTTTGAGCTCTGCCAGAGTCCGTGGCTTACTCTTATAGACGACCGATTTTAAATATCCCCACAAATAAAAATCCGGAGCCGTCAAATCTGATGAACGGGGTGGCCAGTCAAAATCGCCGTTTTTCGAAATGAGTCGATCGGGGAACCATTCCTTCATTTTATCGATGGTAAACTTGCAGGTATGGGGTGGAGCGCCATCTTGTTGGAACCAGTAATGTTCCATGCTGAACCTACGCATTTGCGGCATCACATAACGACGCATCATTTCGATATATCGCTCTTTTGTAGTGGCACCATTTTCATCCTCGTAATCGATGATACGATTAGCGGCAACTCCGCACCATACGTTCAATTTTTGTTGGCAATTTGGCTGTTCTTGCATTTTTCGTGGGTTGGAAGTGCCATAAATGCGACAATTTTGCTTGTTGATATCGCCACAAAGTTTGAAATTCGCCTCATCACTCATAACAATTTTGCGCCAAAACTCGTCGTCTGCACAGTGCACGGACCATTTCCTTCACAAATTTCGCATATGCCAACCGTCTTGGCTTGTCTGTTGGCTGCTGTTAAATTAATATTGGAAACATCAAATTGAATTAACTTAAAATTTATTAGTGGCAACCCTGTTAGGAGAAATTAGCCTGACTTGCTTGCATATTCACATTTTGTATTAGACAGTTAGTTTTTAGTCTGAATTCAATCGCCAATTTGTACACTCCGAATTTGTGTTGCGAATAAATACTTTTAAGCTCACGTGTTGTAGTTCATTATTTTCACATTTTGGTGCCGAAACCCGGGATCTTTACGCGCAATTGACAATAAACGCTTCATATTTCGAAACGGTGGAGTGCGGTAGAGTTTTCGGTTTTTGTGAAATGGATTGTGCAGCACGTGGTGTATATCGGGGCCAGGTAACAAAGTTATCGAAAGCGGCGAAAGAATATTTGCAAAACGCGGACTCCAAAATAAACGAACAAAACGCTTCGAAATTCGATGAAATTGAGGAAGAATTAGTTTCATATAATGAACGCATAAAGGATGCTCACGATGGTCTCAAAAGGGTAAATGCGGGGCTCCAGATTAAGTCGGAGGATGCTCCGAAGGAATGGGAAGCGATTCTTGAATACGAGGATAAGGCTATCAATATTATCGCTCGTCTAAAACAACGCCTAGAAAAACTTCGTCGGACGCAGAACAGCAACGCCAATCCTGCAACGAATGACCCGGTAAATAATACCAATAATAATACCATTGATTCTCTTTGTAGTTCGGCGAAATTACCCAAAATGGTTTTAAAAACATTCACCGGGGATTTTAAAGATTGGTTACCTTTTTGGGAACGTTTTAGAACCGCTGTGCACGAGAGGCAAGATCTTAACGGTGCCGATAAATTTAATTATCTTCAAAACCATTTAACGGGCCGGGCAGCAGAATGCATTGCAGGCTTTACGCCTACAGCTGCAAATTATGACGCAGCTGTGTCGCTTTTACTTGAACAATACGGTGATAACGGAAAACTTGTAGACTACACGATGCAACAATTAATGTCTTCGCCTCGAATTATTTCTCGAAACGACGTTGTTAACATGCGCAAATTTTAAGCCACGGTTACACCAAGGCGAACTCTAACGAACGAGCAGTAGTGAATGCGAACTTCGCTTTGGTCTGACTAGCACCTCGAGCGGGAGCGAATGCCGTTCGGCCTTCTTCGTTAGTGCTTACTGCTTGGTAGGCGTACATTCGCGTTCGCAAGTGCTCCATTTGTTGTGGAGCAACATCGAATGACAGCGAATCGAAACGATTCGTATGTGTTTGTTCTAGTGTGACTGCACCCGTTCTGCAGTGTTCGGAAGCGTTAGCGAACCAGTGCAAACACCACTGAATGTTCGTTTCGCAAGTGTTCGCCTTGGTGTAACCGTGGCTTTACAATACCGTAACAACGAATACAAGGTCGCTTACTGCACTCGGTGTCGCTTGTGCACGATACTCAATAATTTTAAAGGCTGTAATCATGAAAAGTTTGCCGCCAGAATTAGTTGCAGAATTCTATAGAATGCATGAAGGGGAGGAAACTAGACGTAAAGATGATCCGTCTTCTGTAGTCCGTGATGCTGATGAAGCGGTATCGATTATCGAATGCAGGCACTGAAGATTCATTGGACGGCCTTAATAACGAAAATTTGCATGGAGTTTTGGAATTTAGAACGATCGGTACAGAGTTCAGAAAGAAAGGCATCAGTTTCCACACACACACACGCAGCCTGAAAACTGCAGCGGGACTATTCACCTACGCAAGCGATTCCTCTTGTTTCTTTTGTAAGTCACCGATGCATTGTACTGAATTCTGCAATTCGGCTCAAACTTTAATTGAGCGCAAGACAATGATGAAAGGTGATGGTCGTTGTTTTAAATGTACCAAGCGGGGTCACAATTCAAAGGCATGTCGAAATAAGACCATTAAATGCAATTCTTGCAGTGGTAATCACGCTACGGTAGTATGTGATCAAAATTATAGAGCAAAGCTTAAAAACTCATCGTCTAGTCGAACTCACACCACGCCAACTCCAAGAGAAAACGCAATCGAAGCCCATAATAAAACGTCATCTAATGCATCAGCTGTTTTATATTCCCTGGTTCTTCACGCCCGCTCACAAGGGCTGCTGCAAACGGCCCGCGTTTTTGCGTCATCTAATTCTAATCAAGGTGATAAACCTGTCTTAATTCGTATAATTCTGGATGGAGGCTCTCAACGCAGGTTTATAAAACGGAGTCTCGCACAAAAACTTAAATAGCAGATCCACGATTCGGTATGTATGCAAATATTGCCTTTCGGCTGCTCGCAAAGGCTTGCACCCCAATTATTTGATCGCGTTAAAGTTAAATTAAGGAGGCATCATGATAACAAGTCGATAACAGTTTGTGCAATCGTAGTACCAGAAATATGCCCTGACGTTTTGCCGTATCCTGATGCTAGCTCGGAATGTCTCAAGGATTTCACATTGGCTGACGACCTTGGATTGGGTAATTCAAATAATAGTATTGAAATGCTTTTGGGAGCGGATATGTTTTGGTCCGTAGTGCAAGAGGAGTTTATACGTTTAAATGAAAATTTAGTAGCGAGCAAAACGATCTTTGGGTGCACGATACAAGGTCCAGTATCCTCTGCATTAGACAAGGACTTTGTTTCATCAGCTGTGAATCTAACTGTCTTGGAATTGGAGGATCCCTAACGAGACTAGTGGCAAGGATAGAGCATATTATATACCTCACCGCCTGGATAAAGAAACGACGAAAACGCGCATAGTTCTTGATGCGTCTTCCAAATCTGGTAATCACTCCTCCCTAAATGATCTTTTACTTCCAGGACCAAATTTACTTCCTGATATCCTAAAAATATTAGGGGAGCGGCGTACATAGTGGCGCAGCGTACAATGTGGCGCAGAGCCTTTTTGGGTATTATAACAATTGGTAGATGAAATCTGTCCAGTGTCATAAGTGTGTTAGTTAGTAACCCAAATTTGTCTAAGTAACAGGTGCGATCAACCGCGCATTTAATAGGTCCTGTGAAAAAAATCAAAAAAAAACCCATTTTTCAAGTTTTTTTTAAATTTTTTCATTCCTTCACAACATCGAGTATTTTTAAGACATTTATGAAAACTTTATATGCAAAGACTTACTGTGATATCCTCTCTTAAATATCATAATTGATTTTGGATTATCTTCAATGTTTCTTATAACTTCGATCATTTTTCAAAATAACAGAAAAAATCCAATGTGGCGCACGCGGTTCGTACAAAGTGGCGCACGCATTAGGTTTCTTCAATGACGAAGCTATTATGGTTTTTAAATGTTTATTGTTCTTCTAGCGACGAATTATTTGGCAATTCTTCATTTCCTTGTGCCGAGGAAAAAGGATCTTTGAATGTTTTATTGTCTCTCTAGCAACGAGATGTTTTGCAATTCCTTCTTGTGCCGAGGAAAAAGGTTCTTTTATTGTTTTATAGTCCCTGTAGCGACCAGATATTTTGCGATTCCTGCTTGTGGCGAGGAACGCCGCAGTCCTCGCGGGTCTGATAATGAATATGCCATTTCTTGCGTGGAGGAAACGACAGGATTCAAATTGCGCGTGGTGCAATACAAACGGATTCGTTATTGCGTAGTTTTTCCATAATTTGTCGGCAAATTCTCAAACTCAAAGGAATGCGTGAACAACTCAGACTATTTGCCAGCCGAAATGTTCTGACTCACGCGCATGGGAACGGTGTGACTAAAGCGGCCCATCCACGATCAGTTTTGCATGTCAGTAAGGAATGTCATGCCGAACTGATGCTTCGCCCATCCACTATCATGCACGCAGTCAGTCTTCACTTTTACAGAGGATTTCAACAAGAGTGGAAGTTGTTTACAATTAAATATGAGTGACGATATTTTTGTGTTGTCTGTTATTGGTCTCTTATTAAATGATCGGGAAAAAAGATAAAAAGAAAGCACAGATATTGGACTAAAGTGTGGTTGAGAGAAAGACCAAATTTTAGTCATGAAAGGCTTCTTCGAACACTTCGTGATAGTGATCCAGACAATTACAGAAATTTTTTAAGGATGGATTGTGTAACGTATGACGAGTTACTTAACAAAGTTACGCCGTTCATACAACGGCAAGATACAATGATGAGAAATGCAATTTCTGTGCATGAACGCCTCTCAATAACTCTTCGATTTTTAGCGACAGGGCAAAGTTATGAAGATTTAAAATTTCTAAGCGCTATAGCTCCACAGACACTCGGAAGAATTATAATAGAAACGTGCGAAACATTAATTATTGTTTTGCAGGAGTATATTAAGGTAAGGAAAGACTTGAAACATTTTATAAATTTAATATTTATTACATACCAAAAGAACAAAGAGCTTACTTAAAAACTACGTATACTGATTATCGTGTAATAATTCGTCAAAATTATTATAAGTGCAGTTCTGGTTATTATTGGCACTTTCATTAGTTTCAAGGAGACGCCTATTTTGCGATAGTACTATATCTTCTAAAATATGAATTCCTCCACTATGTTGGGTCATCGTGCTTCGTGGCCTAGGAGATGGCCCATAGGGATTATACCACGATGAGGATTGAAAACTTGTATTTGAGTTTGAAAATGGTGTCGATGATCGCGGTAAAGTCGGTGTTTTCGGCGTTAAAGTTTCTGTTAAATTATTTAATCGACCTTGAAACAAGATGTCATCTATATGCCGTTTAGCATATAGTTGCTGTTCAGGCGTTAATTTTCTAAATTCCGCAGCCCAGGCTCGCCCATATATTTCAGCTTCATCACTATTTTTTTCCAAATGGCTAATAGCCTTTTGGAAAAAAATATCGTTTTGGTTTTCCTTATTTTTTGACTTTGTACGTGGCAATCGTGGTACATTGCCACTGCTGTGCATGGTTGTCTATAATCAAAAAATATATATATAAATATTTTTTATACTTCAGGTTGCAAAAACTGAATCAGATTGGAAACATATAGCTGCAGAATTTGAAAGAAGATGGAATTTCCCTAACTGTATTGGGGCAGTGGACGGAAAACATATTGAACTAGTTAAACCGCCAGGGTCAGGAAGCCTTTACTATAATTATAAAAAATCCTTCAGCATTCTAATATTAGCGCTCGTTAACGCTAATTATGAACTCATTATGGCTGAAGTTGGAGCACCAGGGCGTATTTCTGATGGCGGTATTTTTGCGGGATGCAAATTAAACCGAAAATTACAAGCTAACAAATTAAAAATTCCGGCTCCAGAAAAATTGCCAAATTTTGCCAAAGAAATGCCGTTTGTTTTCATCGGAGATGATGCGTTCCCTTTGAAGGAAAATATTATGAAGCCCTTTAGTCGGACTATTTTATCGCAAGAGGAAGCAATTTGCAATTATAGATTTTCTAGAGCACGAAGAATTGTTGAAAATTTTTTTGGAATTTTGCCTTCACGATTTCGAATATTGCTGACTACAATGAATTTATCACCAGAAAAGTGTACAACAATCGTATTAACATGTTGCTATCTGCACAATTTTCTCAGTAGAAAAAGGTGTGACAAGTATAGAGAGGGAGCAATCGATGTTGAAAACCTGAGTACGGGACAAGTCAAGGAAGCTGACTGGCGGCAACGAAAGGAGCAATTAATACCTTTAGAAAAAACAAGTTCAAGGAATTCCTCTGTTTTAGCGAAAGATATCAGAAATAATTTTAAAGAATATTTTAACACTGTAGGCGCCGTTCCCTGGCAAAACGGAAGATGAAATGTATACATTTCAATTTAATATGTTCTATAGCATTTATATTAATAAAACGCTTATTTGTAAACAAAAAAATGTTTGTGCTTTTAGATACCTCTAGTCCTAGTGTTTCGGAACTGTTCTCATTTTCATCGCAGTCCATTGTTGACCTTCCTTCAACAGCTACCTCTTGGTCCTTTAAAAAGTTAAGGTCGTCGAAATACCAAAGACTTGGTTTATATATTTCATCTAGCCCTGCACCTGATTTTTCACTTTGCTTCACATTTTTAAGTTCTCTTCGGTAATTGGACCGGATTGTATTAATTTTTTTTTTCACCATATCCACTGTCGCGTTTGGTTCAATTTCCTTATATTTTTGCACCAGTTTTTCGTACGCACGATTTCTCATGAATTTGTTTTTATAATTTTCACTAGTTACTTGCCATAGCTCCGTATGGTCTTTATATAAGTCGTGAAACTCACTCCAAAAATTTTTATTTGACATTTTTTATGGAACTTATTTAAGAATTCACTAACCGAGCAACGCAACTAATTCCAGACTAATGCTGATCGGACATCAAAAATAACACAAACTCCTTCCTCTCCTTTGCATATTTGCAGTTCCGGGAAATTTTTGTTAGGTCTTAATTGCTTAATTGCAATGGAACTGGAACCAGGCACCAAAATACGAGCAATAAATATGATACAGTTCTTCAACTCCTTTGTATATTTGGAAATTCCCAATGCATTTAGGAAATGTTTCATATACATACATATATTAATTGCTTCATTGCAAGCGGAGCCGATCGTTTT
This sequence comes from Leptogaster cylindrica, assembly GCA_963082835.1. Classification (NCBI taxonomy): domain Eukaryota; kingdom Metazoa; phylum Arthropoda; class Insecta; order Diptera; family Asilidae; genus Leptogaster; species Leptogaster cylindrica. The sequence goes on from OY720107.1 coordinate 18,998,533, forward strand.
TTTTTTTTTTGATACTTTTTTTAATTCTCGGTTGGACTTAGTTTGTTCATTACATTACAAGGCCATTTAATAGATAACAGGACTTGAAAATTGAAAATATTGTAAAACACGCATTTTGTAAAAAAAATCCTTTTTACAAATATTGTTACACCAATTTGATTATTTAAATACACAGACAACGCCATCCCGGGCTTTATACAGAATTTGGTTCGATGTACACTATTTGGCATAATCGAACAATCGTTTTATTTTCTTAAGCTATTAAGAATTAAATATGTTAAATCATCCTTTAAACATGGGGAAAAAATAAAATTGACTCTGATTATTTACTAAAAACTTTTCTAAAACATTTGCCGAGAAATTCAGTTTTAAAATATTTGAGTCAAAAGGAATATAAATATAATCAACCCGAAAAACAAAATTTTATAATTTCATGTAATAACTTTAAAGTGTTGACTACGCAATGTAATTTAAAAAACTTAAAGGTGATTAGTTTTTTTGTATGCACAGTGCAGAGTGCTGTCATGTTTGCAGTATTAGATATTCTACCAATTCCTTTTGTAATAATGAGCAAAACATTTGATGAAATACATTGTGATCGATAACGAGACTACTTGAAAAGTTTTAGATCAATTGATGACGGAAAATAGATTAATTTGCTATTGAAAAATTTTCCCTAGATGAATAATTAAAAATGAGCAATTGTAGGAAAATATCAATTGCTACTATTTAGAGTAATTTAAAACCCAATCATATAAATTTCAGGAATACACATAGAAATCTGAAAAATTAATTTGTTATTTTTGGTCTTAATTTATTTTATTTTGTTGTTGTGACATTCACATTAGTATGTGAGCTACAATATTTGCAACTAATAATCGGTTTATACGGCATCACCTGTAAAACATTAATATATTGTTGTAAATTGTTGTCATTTATCCCGACTTCTTTCTGCCTAACCTTTACCAAATCATTTACATTGCAATCTAATTCTAATTTTTATTAATTGCAAAATTTCTGTATTTCCTAGAGATTGCAATATTTAAGTATTTTTTCAGTTATGATTTAGAGAGCTGTATTTCGAAACCCGAAAACTTATAAAATTCCACAATGCAGAGAAACAGCTGATCAGTTAATTGATCAGCAAATTGAGAATCGAACTAAAGTAAATTAATTAATTTGGTTATGCAGAAGTCACTGAATAACCGTCGAGAAAGGTCTCATTTTCTTCTAAAATCTTTGTCCACAACCGCATTATTTTCAATTTGCTATAATTTAATACATTTTTATGGTAGTGAAATAAAGTTTTAATTTTATTATTAGTTCTCAAAAATTTTATTTTTAAGCCCCTTACATTATAAATAATTGCAATAACAATTTTTTAAATTAGGTTAACCGATCATTAAATTTGTTTTGCCGTCTTATTCTTTCAAATCTTTGGTCCGCACACTCTGAATTCACCTTCAGACTGACGAAATAACTGACAGCATAGCCATCCACTATCAGTATTGCATGTCAGTCACCCCAATATTTCAAAAACTTTTGATTTCCATCCTGCAGGACTGACAGTCCATCATGCAGAGCCATCCACTATCAGTACTGCATGTCAGTCAGCCAATACTGACATGCAAAACTGATCGTGGATGGGGCCCTTAAAGCGGCCCATAGACGACCAACTTGGTTGTCAACTAGGTTTGCCAACATGGTTGCGATTGAGCCTACAGACTGAATGATCAAGTTGCCAACTTGGTTGTCAACATCACTTTTTCCAAAATTTTATGCTGACAGTACGTTTTATTATTTTAGCTCACAACTGAATTGCCGCTGATTTCAGAGTTCTCCCAGTTTGGAAAATGCGGTTTTGAGAAAAACGCGTTGAAAGTTTTCAGTAGTTAAGAATAATTGTCATAAAAAATGCTCACAAAGAATCGCGGGCGCAGCGCCTGAATTGAAAATGCTAATACTTATAGAGATATTTCCTACGTCAATAATTTTTTTCAAAACCTTTTTGAAAATATCAAGGGGAAAAATGTTTTTCTACTTTTTGAAAATCCTGGAGTGACCAAACCTGTTCATTATTTGAGTTATGGGAGTCATAAACCCAATTGCAAGCAAATTTGAAATATGACCGTCTACCGTCGGCGATATTAAAAAGAACAGAAACAAAATATTGCAGACAAAAATGTGTGCTATTACTGAAATGACGTTCTTTTGATATAACAACTTTATTTTAATGCCTATATTTATTATAGAAATATTTTATACTATATTCCGGGTTCCTCGCCAATCCAGCATACTCTCCAATTCATTCCATCTGCATTATTGAGGGTTTACTTCACGAAGTGCACTCTACAAATTCTTCAATCGAAATGATGTTGATGAAGTAAGTTGTCAACCTTGCCATAGACGTCACAAAATTGTCCTCAACATTGTGGCCCCTCCCACAAAAATCAAAAATTTTTGATTTTACTCCAACATTGGGTTCAACATGATTTTTCAACCGTCAACCTACCCACAGACGACCAACATTGTCGACAACATGGCATGTTGGCAACTTAGTTGACAACCAAGTTGGACGTCTATGGGCCGCTTAAGCAATATATGGAAAAAGGATTTTTTAAAGTTTATGATCCGTAAATGTTTAAAAATGTTTATGCCGAAGTGAGGAAACAAGTTGGTAGAGGAAAGTATGGCCATTCTTGTTAGTGTTTTCAAGGAGTGTAGTTGAAATAAAGCAAGGGAAAAGCATCTTTTAAATTTTCAGTTCCAGAGTGAACAAGGTTTTGTGTGAGAGTGTTTAAAAAACGCCAGAACAGTTGAAAACTAGTGGTAAATAAACAAACCTATTTTTCAATATTGAAAGTAACGCATAGAATTCTTAATTTAATCCGAATAGGATCAGTATGAATCGTAATCGCCCCAGAAAAACTGAGAAAAAAGATTTGTTAGTGTTGGTTGCAGCTGTGAAAGCTGTTATAATTGAAAAACAATCAGTTCGTTCGGCTGCCATGGCATATAATGTTCCAAATAGAAGTTTGACAAGATACGTGACTAAAGTCGGTGAAAAAATTTCAAAAACAACTGCTACAGATGATGATACATTGAAGTCGGTTTTAATCAAAATTATTTCTTGTGGTTCACCAACGGTAGGCAATTGAACTCTATTTGCATTTGGTTTTCAATAAAGTTAGTTGTTGAAATATTTCAGATTTTCACGGAAGAACAGGAGAAGGCATTAATGTGCTATATTCTGCAATGTAGCAAAATTTTTTACGGTTTGTCCATGACCGATGTGAAAAAATTGGCTTTCGAATTCGCCAGAAAAGAACATGTGCAGTATCCATCGACTTGGGAGACTTTATCTATGGCCGGAAAAGAGTGGTTCTATGGTTTTTTAAAGCGTCACAGAAATCTATCATTGAGAACACCAGAACAAATAAGCATGAATCGGGCCAAATCGTTCAACAAGGAAAACGTGAAGATGTTTTTGGTAACTATAATATAGTGCTTCTTCAATCATACTTTGGACCTTCTTCTATCTGGAATGTGGATGAAACTGGGGTTTCCACTGTAAGCACCAGAACAGGAAAAGTTATTTGTGAGTGTTGTGACTTCTGACAGAAGTCAAACTGTCAGTCAGAATTTATCGAAAAGTACTAATTTGATCGAATCAGTTGATCAATGAATTTCACCAAACGACTGATTGTTTGACTCCGTCAGAACGAGACACAACTTCACACAACTCCCAAAACAGTATAAAGGCACACTTCCAAAACTTGGCAAATCAGATCATCACGATCCCTAGTAGAGAATTAATCTACTAGCCTGAGCCTCAGAGCATTAATCTGAGCAATTCTGAAGCACTAATTCAGAAATAATACTTCAGAGAATTAATCTGAACCACATTACAAGAAATTTCAAAGTATTAATTTGAAAATTTCAAACATTATTTTTTTTCTTTTCAAAGTACTAATTTGAAAAGGCCATCACATTACCAAATTTCAAAGTATTAATTTGAAATCTACAACACAAAGTTTCAAAGTATTAATTTGAAACTTAACCATTTCAAACTTCAGAGTATTAATCTGAAAAGAATAAAATCTTTCAGAGGATTAATCTGAATAATACAAAAATTCAGAACAAAGTACTAATTTGTTCTTATCACGTCAGAGTACTAATCTGAGTGATTCTGATCTTTGCCTTATCTTTTTCAGCCAAAATACAACGAAGGAAACCTTTGAGACGAAAAAGCAAAAAATCGGCGAAAAACCAAAACCAAAAACACGGCAACACTTCAACTCAAATTAAACATTAATAAAATATCGAATAATAGATAAATTTTCTAAAATTAAAGAAATATTAAAATTTCAATTATAATTAAGGATCTAGATATAAGACATTGTGAATTAAAGACTGAATTAAATTGAAATAAGTTGCAACTGAAATATATTTGTGATAAATAGAGTAGAAATAAAAAGAAAATATTTGTGAATTCTTCTTTGAAAAACTTTGACTTTTATTTGAAAAACCGGCACCCGTTTCAGCAGCAATTTTATTAAAGGTTTCGGCAGAAACAGTGAGAAAGGCGCAAAGCGAGTTGGTGCTACGACATCCCAAGAGCGTGGAACAATGGTAACTTTAGCGCTTGCTGTAAATGCAAATGGGAATACAATACCACCCTTCTTTATTTATCCAAAAAAAAAGATGCAAACAGTTTATATGGAAAACGCAAGCAGCGAGTCATTTGGAGTGGGCAATGGATCAGGTTGGATGAAACAACCGGAATTTTTAAAATGTATGCAACATTTTGTGAAATATACAAGATCATCGAAAGAATCACCAATGCTTCTTCTTATGGATAACCACGGGTCCCACTTATCTATCGCAGCGCTAGATTTTGCTGTTCAGAATGGTGTGACGATATTATCGTTTCCGCCCCACTGCAGTCATAAAATGCAACCTTTGGACGTTGCAGTATATGGACCGATAAAAAGTTTTTACATATCACAATGCGATGCGTGAATCAAGACTAATGCCAATAAACTTTTTCAAATTCGCCACATCGCTAATATTGTCTGTACTTGCTTGGATCTGGGTGCAACACCAAGTAATATCAAAGCTGGTTTCAGGGCCACTGGTATTTGGCCATACAACCCAGATGTGTTCAATGATGCTGATTTCCTTGCTGCTCGGATAAATAGTGAAAATGAGTGTGGTGCTATTGTTCACGAAGAAGCCCTCGACATCAAGGACCAACGAGTGATTCAATTAACAGATGAGCCTGTTGCGAATGAACCAGTTCCTACTTGTAGTGTTCCAGATAATTCATCAAAGTTAAGTAAATCATTGCAACAAACTGGTCCGGTTCACTTTAAATCACCGACAAAGAAAAGTAATAGAGGCAGAAAACCCATGCAAACCTGCATTTTAAAATCTCCAGCACAGTTAAAATTGTTGCACGAAAGAGCAGAAAAGCAATCGGTTAGCAAAGGACAACCAAGTAAAACATCCAAAATATCAAACTAGTCCGGACGTTAGGTCAAACAACCTTTCACTTTGTGATGCAAGCATGAAACTTTGCACACATGTTATTGGGCCCTAGTAGTTGCGATCCGAGATGGTAGCCACCTGGGCACGGCGTGACTATAGCCTGTTTTGCGTGGTTGCATATCTTCAGGGGGCAATTTCAGTAAAATGCATGATTTGTGATCCCTTACACCCTGTTTTTTACCGTACTCGAAGATGGCAAATATATACATAAGCAGCGATGGGGTCCTTGTACGAGGTCCACCATGCCTTGGGTGGAATGGAAGCAGGTCGGTGGATGCGGTAAGTACAAATGTGCGTTAAATTTGGTTCAATTGTGTGAAAATTTTGTTTTTCAGAACAAGCAGCCCACTTTACAAATTGTGGAAAACGTTGTCGTACTCGCAGCTGAGCCTGCAGAGGAGCCTGGACGCAAATTTAAATGTCCCACGTGCGGGAAGGCTTTGACTTCCAAAAACAATTTGACGTAAATTTTTGTTTTTTAGAAAGAAATACAGTTATACCTACTTATTAAATATTTCCACATTTAGTCAACATCAACGCATCCACACTGTGGAAAGAGATCGCCCATTCAAGTGCGAGCTGTGCGCAAGGGCGTATAAGATAAAGGATTCTTTAGTGTAAATTTGTTTTAATGAAAGGTATATGCCTTTATATTATAAACTTCCAAATTAGTTCCCACATGCGTCAGAAGCATAAGGCTGCGTATCAGGCTGCGCAACAGGCTGCGCATCAGGCTGCGCACAAGTTGTTCAAGTGCAAAATGGTAATTTCGTGAAATGATTTTTTGCATAATATGTATTAATTAGTATGTATTGCAGTGTCCAAAAACTTACACAAATAAACCGAACTTGCGTAGACACAATCGCATATTCCACGAGGGCAAAACTCACCCAAAACGCCGATGCCTCGTGTGTAAGGTGCTAGTGCTTGCATCAAATTTAAATAAGCACATGAAACTGATGCACTCACCACACATCGAAACACCGTGCATCAGATGCGGGTGGGTGGCGAACACCAAGTACGAGTAAGTATTCAATCAATTGTTAATGGTGTATTTAACGAAATAGATCCGATTTATTTTCGAAATAGACAAAACATGCATTATGTAGCAATGCATAAGGTGGAGAACAAGATTGGCGACAATTGGTGTCGGTTCTGTGCCAATTTCCAAAATGAACCGATAAACACCCATTACAAAAAAGGTAATATAAGTTAACAAATATTTTATATTTGCGAATTAAAAAAAACAATTTTATTTCGATTCAACCGACGAGTTACAATTCCCAATGACGACTGACTCTTAAATCTAATTACATTTTTTGATCTACCTAAAATTCCTGCTTTCTTGTCTAAGAAACCTTAAACCTAAGAATGATAAAATTCTTGCTTTCCTATCTAAGAAACTTTAAACCTAAGAATGTGCATCCACACGTTTCGCAACGTAGGCGTCTGGCGTCGGGTAGGTGTTGCGACCGGAGTAATGTGTTAACTCCTCCCTCCTCAAATTTCTGCGTCCCGCTGACTATAGATTGATCTCCAGGGTGTGTAAATCCTGGATGCTGTTGGTTGGCGGTATGGGGATGTTATTGGACACTGCCATTGGGAAGACGGAAGGACGGATAACTTCTACCTTGCTACTCGACCTTGCTTTAAACAACTTGAGAACTATAAATATGCCAAGAAAAATTATTAGTACTGTAATTAAACTGATATCTGTGAAGAAGGATATCCCATGTTTTGTTTGGAGAAGCTGAAGTTGTTTCCTATTTTCCACGTGAAGGTCGTGAAGGTATTCCACATCTGGTTTGAAGTTTTTTGCAATGGGGCTGACTTGTAGTATTGATGGTAGAATTTGGAATGATTTTATCTCTCTACTGACGAATTTTCTCCCTTTAATTTCGACTGTTTCGTTATGATAGTGTACGACATAGCTGCCGTTTAAGTGTCTGGTTGAATTATTTTCTGTAACCTTCCCTATGAAGTTATCTAGGAATATTACATTTTCGTTTATTACTTCAATCTTCTCATTTTTATTAGATTGGAAATCGCATTCAGCTTTTAGTCCTCTTATTAGTTGGTAGATACAGTGATTCGATGATAGTTTATCAAGTTGACTCTCTTTACATATTGTTATATTTCTATTGTAGTCACATTGTTCTTTAATTCCAAATATTTCTGCTTGACTGATTAACAATTCTTGAAATTCCAAAATACTCTTTTATTGTGTTTTGTTGTAGGTCTTATTATGATATGGTTAAAATCTTGTGGACTTGTCTTTGGTAATGAGACTATGTAAAGAAAAATTGGTCCTTTTACGGCGATAATAGGTACGGCGTATTCAATGGCGTCAACTTCGTTCTCGTAAGGAAGAGTCTCTATTTGAGTTATAAGCTGATTAATTTCTTTTTTATCTAAAATGTTGGTGTTAACGATTCCTTTTTTTGCGATCTGTTCGGCTAGTATTATTTCGTTGATTTCGGTACGAAGAATACTTAAACGATTGAATAACATTTGTTCATACTTTTCGTTGTTATTTTCACCAAGATCTTTAATGATTTTGTTATATTGGTGTATCTTGAAGTTCGGGTTTATTCGGATGACGATCATATTTATTCGCATTGCAAATTTCGTACGTTTTTGTATATTTCTTTATTAAACTAGTCATCCGAGGAAAGTAGTATTTTTCTAATATTTGATTTTTGTTCTCTACATGGTTTCGATGGGCTCGCCTTTGATCTTGCTCAATAATCCGATACTGGTTTTCAACATTTCCAATATCTTGAACAATCCTTTGTGTTAAACGTATTTTATATTTACTAAAGTATTGCTTGTAGACCTCCTGCAAAATTTGAATGTATTGTTCTGCGATCTTAATTCCGTTAATGATGTTTGGGTGAAGAAATTTTTTCAGCAATTCTGTAAGTTTTTCTTTATTGATCTCTCGAACCCTAATATAATGGCGATGGAATCCTTGATGAGGTTCCTCGTGAGCGTGCACATCATAATTCGAGCATTCTATAATTATTTGATTCCGGAATACGTTCAATGGTGCTTCGGAGAAGGGAATTAGGTCAGTGTTATCCTCTTCAGCACTGTGTATAGTTTGGTTTGAGTTGGAAGTGAGAACGTTTGCGTATGATTTTAGTCGAGAAAGGGCATCAGCAACTTGATTAGTTTTACCTGGCTTATACACCAGCTCATAATTGTACTCCTCCATTCTAGCCTTCCATCTTTTCAACTTGGAATTGGTATTTCTATTGCTCAGGCTAAAGGTTAATGGTTGATGGTCAGTGATGATCCTGATTTTTTTAGCTCCATAAAGGTAATTCCGAAGATTATCCAATGCCCAAACTATCGCCAACATTTCTTTCTCGTTGGTCGCGTATGCTTCTTCGGTCTTGTTCAATGATCTTGATATGAATGTAATTGGACGGTCCTTTCCGATTTCTCCTTGTGATAGAACTGCAACCGATCGCATAGTCCGACGCATCAGTGGTAAGTATAAAGGGTTTGGTGAAATCTGGGAAAGCCAGTATTTCGGGAGAGGAAAGTAGTTCCTTCAGACCATTAAACGCTTTTAACTCTTTCTCGTTGAGAGTAATTTTGATTTTACGAGACTGATTAGACTTAATTTGGCCATTCTCTCCTCTAGTAAGGCTCGTAAGTGGCTTGGCTATCTTTGCGAAGTCTTTAACGAAGCGTCGATAGTAAGACGTTAAACCGATGAAACTTTTTAAATCCTTGAGATTTTCGGGAGGTTTAATTTTTCTGATTGCCGATACCTTTCTTTCGTCTGGTTTGATTCCTTTATCAGTAATTAAGAAACCCAGAAATTCCGTTTCCGTTTTTAGGAATTCCGTTTTGTCTAAGTTTATTTTCAAGTTAGCCTTTTCTAAGCTAGAGAAAACTTTGTCGATATTTTCTAAGTGCTCTCTCTCCGTTTTGCCAAAAATGATAATATCATCCACATAAACGTAGCAGATTTTTCCAATATGTTCCTTAAGTACGTCGTCTATCATTCTTTGAAAAATCGCAGGCGCGTTTTTTAATCCAAAGGGTCACCTATTGAATTCATATTTCCCGTTCATAGTAGAGAAAGCTGTTTTAGGAATGTCTTCTTCTTTCATCCTGATTTGATGAAATCCTGAAGTCAAGTCGATTGTGGTGAAGAATTTTGCGTTTCCTAAGCTGGCTAACGTGTTAGAGATGTCAGGTATCGGATACGTATCTGGTATAGTTACTGCGTTTAACCTCTTAAAGTCTATGACCGTTCTGTATTTTTTAATGCCAGAGGCATCTGGTTTTTTTCCAACAATCCATACGGGAGAGTTGTAAGGGCTCTTCGATGGCTTAATTATATTGTCCTGAAGTAGTTTCTTTCTTTGTTGTACTTCTTCCCGCATGTTGGCAGGATAAGGATACGATTTAGTATAAATTGGTTCTTCCGTCGTTGTCCGTATTTCAGCTCTTACTGCTGTATTGACTGTTTCCAAATCGTTAATTGGTTGAAATAATTTGTGGTGTTTGTTTATTATATCGTGTAATTTTCCTTTAGTATTTTCGTTCAAATGTTCGTCTCTAACTTCTAATTTATTAACCTGAGCAGATTGCTTTTCATGCAAGGGTATTGTTATATTTGGTTTTATTTTTAGGAAATGATCTTTTCTATCGATAACTGCTTCTAACTGCTTTAAAGTATCGTCGCCTATGATACCGTCGAAAGTTGTTAATCCAGGTAAAATGAAGAATTCAATTAAAGCATTGTTTCCCATACTTGCGAAAAATCTTCCCGAAATTTTTTGTTTTATCAGTATATCTCCTGCGGCTGAATGGATTTTAAATGGTCTCGTAGTGGGTTTGGCACCTCTGCCTAATTCTGGTTTTATGAAATTTTTATTAGCTCCAGTATCGATCAGGAAGTTAAGTACATTTCCGTTGTTGGTTTTGTATTTTATGTATGGAACGCTAGAGAGGCGTCCGTCATAAAATTTGGCTCCGAATACTCATATCCTGTTTCTAGGGAACCGTTTGCGTTTTCCTCTTCCTTGTTAGGGGTACAATAGGATTCAAGTGAATGTTCAGGTTCTGTTTTGAAAATGTTAATTCCTTGCGGGTTGTTTTGAGGCGAGCTATACCTTCTATGAGCGAAACTACTGCCACTAGGACGATTCATGTAATCAACTCTTTTAGTTTGCAAGGATTGATCAACCTCCATGGGGGTAGGTGGCTTTGGATAATGTGGCCTCGGAGGTGGTTGGTCATATTTTTCCTTTTTATTGTAAATTTCATTCCTTTGTTGAAATTGTGAGTTTTTGGTGAAGGTACGCGGGACTGACCGTAGTGGTAACATGGGATCTGTTCGCTTAGAATAATCGCGATATGAAACTGAATTAATTGGAGAAGATGTTGCATTTCTGATATTAGTTTTGTTAATCGAATGATTTCGGTAGTCCACGTTTTGAATTTCAAGACAGAATGAATAGGCTTCAGGGAGCGTTTGAGGTCTTTGTATTAGTAACATTTTGGACAAATCCCCATTAACACCTCTTATAAAAACGTCTAATGTCCTGTTCCTATAAGTTTCCACAAGTACATTTACTGTCTCTGTAGAAAAATCTTCAGTTTTAACTTTATTTACGATTAATGAAAATTGATGATTAACACGAGCATAATATGCGTCTAGCGTCGTGTTTCCTTGACGGAGTAAACTTAATTGATGTTCAAGGGTTCTTATGTCCCTTTTGTCAGCGTAGTGTAAAGATAAACATTTTTTTATAGCAGACCAATCGTCGCTGAATATGTTATATGAAATGAGTGCTGTGTCGGCAGGACCTCTAATCTTCTGCCGAATACCTTGCAAAATTGCGCGATAGATAGGTTTGTTCCGAACAATTTCGTGGTCTTTCAAAATATTTTCGACCGCGTGAATCCACGAGATATAATGTGTTGGATTCCCGTCAAAAACTTGTAACTCTTTCACGCTATCAGGCAATTTCCAAGTATCTTTTAATTCTTGCTCATTAGCTGGAGCACGTAATGACAGATCTTGTTCGGTTTGGGGAACACTTATTCGATTTTCGACCTTCAGTAACCGACGATCGATTTCTTTTATAGCTTCTATTTGCGCGTTGATTGCACCGGTTAATTGAGTAATCGCAGTTTGTAATTGCTCCATATTTTTTATAATTATTTCACTAGTTTAGAGAGAATTTATTAGAGGAAGGACTTTTATTTTCTGTTTCGCACTTCTATGTGTTTTAAATTTCAACCAGAACACTTTTTTATTGTTCACTAAATTGTGATTTGAAAATGTAAGAGAAACTGGTACTTACATTAAGAATTTAACTATCATAACGAAAGCCAGGGGAGTCGTGGTTTCCTCTAAATCTGAATCGTCTTCTTAAAAGGGGAACTGCAAATCGCCGCTGATGTGATGCTGGACAAGCCGTAGTATTCCCGTTTAGCGATGAACGTTGACTGTTTATTTGTAGATCGCCTACTAGTGGTACGAACTTATCACCTTCACTAATATCTTTAATGAACGAACCGACACGAGAAATCAAGTAATTAATTAAAAGAGTGTCTTAAGCTTTTCACTTTTTAAATTCAATAGAACACTGAAGCTTTTTCCACTACTTCACGTTTAATAATTTTGTGTCGGTCCCTGCTCGGGCGCCAGTTAACAAATATTTTATATTTGCGAATTAAAAAAAAACAATTTTATTTCGATTCAACCGACGAGTTACAATTCCCAATGACGACTGACTCTTAAATCTAATTACATTTTTTGATCTACCTAAAATTCTTGCTTTTTTGTGTAAGAAACCTTAAACCTAAGAATGATAAAATTCTTGCTTTCCTATCTAAGAAACTTTAAACCTAAGAATGTGCATCCGCACGTTTCGCAACGTAGGCGTCTGGCGTCGGGTAGGTGTTGCGACCGGAGTAATGTGTTAACTTATATAATATTTCACTGCACTGCAATAACACTGCACTAAAATAACTAAACTTTCAGCACATCCACAACTTGGCGAAAAACAAGGCTACGATCGTAGTGCACCCCGTTTCGTGGAGTCAAACAAAAAATTTGCCGAAGGGTTTGCTGCACTGTTGGACAAAAAAAATTAATCCGTCTGTCCGTCTGGTCTATCCGTCTGTCTGTCTGTCTGGTGGTATTTGGAAATAGGCCTACTGGGGAATCCCGCCAAAAAGGGGATAACGCGCCAGAGCTGTACTCCATGAGTGGTGGGGAAACCAGCTATTTCAAAACTATTTAAAAATTATTTAACGTTAAGTGAGCTGATTAAGGCAAACCTTTCACTTTGTGATGCAACCATGAAACTTTGCGGCACTCGTTCACGGATTTGCAGGTGCCAGTTCTGTAATATTTAGGAGAAACAAAGTTGAAAAATTGGTTCGTCTAACAATTTAGCACATAAATATCAGGGCCTAACTGAAGTATATTTTACCTGTCATACATGCGGATGACCAGTTTCTACAAATGGGACAAAGCTTCTTCAAAATTGCCCTCAGAAGCAGCGACAAATCCTGCTGTTGTCTCATCAGGGAAAGCCTTCCACTCATCGAAGCAGGACCCCTTGCCCCTTCCGGAAAATGACTACACTGTGTCACATCCGGAGAAGGAATGGAGAAGTGCCATTGTCTTTGCTCGCTCTACGCTGTAACAGTTTAAGTATAGGTTACGGAATGCAAATTAAATGAGTACATCGGACGAAATTAAAGGACAATGCCGTACCAAGCTTACGCGCCATTGTGTGGACTGCAACAAACTTATGATATTTTCCTGTGCCCAGGTGCAACCACAGTTCCTCCGAGTCTGCCTCTTCATGGTTGCACGGTGAAAGAGCACACATATCTTCTCGCGTATGTGATGTCATGACGAGCGAATCCAAGGTTGAGTACACCTCTTTACCGTGCTCCTTGATTCAAGGATCGCAGGTAAAATATACTTCAGTTAGGCCCTGATATTTATGTGCTAAATTGTTAGACTAACCAATTTTTGAACTTTGTTTCTCCTAAATATTACAGAACTGGCACCTGCAAATCCGTGAACGAGTGCCGCAAAGTCCTCTTCACGAAGAAAGGAAGGGCTTTGGAAAGCATTCCGCCGACAGAGCATGCGTTGCGACAACATATAAGGCGCGGAATTTATCAAGCAATTCATGTGTGGGGCCAGGCTGTTGTAGATCAACAGGATTTGCCTTCTCCAAGTGAGTGGGGCTAGACAAGGAATGAATCCGGTTGGGTACCCCTATGGACAACCATCCCTGTGCCGTCCAAGGCCTGCCTGGAGTTCGTTAGGTGCGGGTGTAAGAGTTGCGCAAATAGGTCACAACAGTGCGTTTGCAGGAAACAACAACTCAAATGCACCGAGTTCTGCAACTGCGATGCCAAGTGCGAGGAGTAATTTTGGGCAATGAAAAAAAAATTGCATGAGAAAAAAGCAAAAGGACAAAAATCGGTAACAAAACTGGTGAAATTTAACTGATTTGTTAAATTTATTATTGGCGAAATAGAAAGGAAACTTTGGTTTTGATATTTAATCGAACTTCATTGGCGAACCACCTCTGAACAACTGCACGAGTTACATCTCTTTCAAATGGATTTAGCTAAGTAACTGATTATGGAGAATAACTGTTGTGATAACTGATAAGTGAGAACATTAAGCAGATGTTGCCATGACAAATTAAATCTATACAGGATGTTTCGCTAGCAAGTGTTCCAACATACACCAATTGATTCCTTGAAGTGTTCTGATCAACTATTACCATGAGACACTTTGTCGTACAAAGCCTCCTTCACCCCTTTTTTAAGGGTTGAAATTTTTCGTCTGTGCAGGGAGGCGAGCTCATAAAAAACGCTATAACTTGTGTTCGGAATACGGCAGAAGGACAAGCATGATGTCAATAAAAAGTACGCATTATGGCCTTTCCAACAGTGTCTCATCTGTCTCGATCCGTCGGCAAATGTGGCAAATATGAATGTTCAGACTTAAAATTGATGATAGAACAAATGATAGAAAGAAAAGTGAATTGTAATAAATTGCTAAATATGGTGCTTGTAACGCAATACCACTGCCGATGCTGAAAATGAAAATGATTAATAAAAGACTTGCACACTTCGCCTTGAAAATTACGACTAACTTTATTCAAAATTTGGTTCCTAATTTATATCATTATATCAATCAATATTCCTTAGCTTGAGAATTTACTCAGTAACTTTCTTCCCAGGCGCAATTGCAAATGCAGCAAATTCCGATCAGGAAAGTGACGACACAAAAAATGCATGAGTGCAAGCTCGCGGGCAGCGACCGAAATTTGACGCTGCCTGGGAAGAAAGTTACTGAGTGGCGATGACCTCAGTTTTGTTTAGGTATGCCTAAACAGCCCTAAAACCGATTAAGCTGCCGAGCTTCGGGACACAACTAGGGTCCAAAGGCACTGTACCCTATGCGCGAAGAAACGATTTTTTTCGGACGGACATTATGGTAAATATCGATGACACGGGGGACGACGCAGAACGGAGATTGTACTTTTGGACCCTACCCATCTTAAAACATACAAAAAATATTTTGAAGGGGTGTTAACAAACATTGTTCCGAACGATGTATTATTCAGAGAATCATAAGCCAAAAGCCAAAACCCACTCACTGACTGATCAATGTTTCTCAAATTCTAATTTTAAGAAGATTTAATATTTAAGAACTCATACTTGGGACAGAGGTTCCCTACAGGTATTACATGAGCACTTATGGTGTTCGGAAATTCGCTTTCTGAACTCTACTGTGATGCGCAGCTTCCGCCATGCGCAGTTAGGTGATTTAAAAAGTTTATTCCTTTGGAGTAGCCGCAAGGCCTAGCTCCAGTGGAGTAGCAAGTTTAGCCTAGCTCCGGGAAATAAAACTTAAGAGCAGCTACTCGAGCACAACTCTTGTAAATAAGACGCTGGTTTACTAGTGTCTGATTCTCGTTTATTTTCGATCTATATTTATATTAATATTTTTCTTAAATCTAGATACTACACATTTTTTTCCTTATTGCCTATTGTGCATTTTTCCTTATGGGTCATTCGATTTTGCTGATGGATAATTTGTTGACGAATTTTTGCCCCCTTAATCTGTCGCATGTTATTTTACGTTATTGTTTACATTGCATGGTCAGTGAACGACTCACGTGCCGCGAGTGCATTCTTTCAGGTGTTTTGGCAACGTGATCAGTTGCTCGTAAACAAATCACCATGCAGAATTAGGTCGAGCGGTTAACGCTCGCTGTGTTGCTTGCAATGTAAGTCGCTAATTAGCTCACCTGGGCTATTCGTTATTAATGATAAAAAATATGTTTTCTAAATGGGGTTATCACACCTTCCCCCTTTTGAAAAAAAAAAAGTTATGAACATGACTTTCTTAAATAGAATTTTTTTTTTTTTTTTTTTTATCAATTTGTTTTTGTTAACTAAGAATAAGTACTTATACAGAAGTTGACAAATATGCAAGTTAACAAATTTTAATTTGTTCAAGTTAAAAAAAACGATTTTAGGTTCCGGACAACGTCCGCGTTTATTGAAAATCCAACTAGAACTAATTTCTACAATGCTATTTAACTTACTCCTAGGTTCCAATTATTTTAACGTAACTTAATTCTAACTTACAAGCGGAATTTGATTCCGCCTTTCCGTGGGAACGTCTGCTACGGAGGTTTCCCGCAATTGCTGCATTTTGCGTGTCGCGTGGTCAGCGAATATGCTGGGCGTTGCGTATGCGATGTTCTTAACTCCTCCCTCCTTAAAAGTCTGCGTCCCGCGGACTAGAAGTTCAGGCGGATGGGGTGTAGTCCTGGATTGCTGGTAACTCCGGTGTCCTGGTTCGTCGTAGGTGAAGGGAGTACCAATTTATTGAGGGTACCTACCTTTTTCCTGGATCTTACTGTTAAAAACACAAATATCTGCTCCGACTGATATTTCGTGGTTGGTGAAGAGTTTTTGCAGCTTGCTTCTATTTTTTAGGTGCAGATTGTGCAAATATCCTACGTCGATCTTGATCCCTTTTTCGGTTAGGTTTGACTGGAGTATTGGTGGTAGTATTTGCGATGTTTCTACTTCCTGGCTTGTGAAGATCGTTTCGTTGATTTTGATGGTTTCATTATGGTACTGTATCAAGAAGCTTCCCTCGAGATGTCTGACCGAGTTGTTAAAGGTGATACTGCCCTTAAAGTTGCTCAGAAATAACGTATTGTCATTGAGGGCTTCCACAATTTGATCCTTGCTGAATGCGTAGTCGCATGCTGCGTTTCGTCCTTTCATCAATTGATGGATGCAATGCTCGTTTCCTAAGCGTTTCACTTGGCCGGTTTTACACAAGGTCGTATCTTTAAAATTCTTGCATTTGCCGGTTATTCCGAAAATTTCATTTCGATTAGCCAGTAGCTCCTCGTATTCCAGATGTACTCTCCTGTTGTCTTTAATAGTGGATCTGATTAGGACATGGTTAAATTTTTCTTGACTCGTCTTAGGGATTGCCAGTACATATAACATAGTAGAGTTATTTGCGATAATTTGTGGTTCTGAGTATTCTATTGCTTCTATTGCATTCCCGTATGGTAATGTTTCTATTTGCTTTAAGATCTGATTGATTTCTTCCTTGTCTAATAAATTGGTATTAACTATTCCGGATTTCGCTAGTTGTTCGGATAGCACTATTTGATTAATTTCGTCTTTGATTATGCTGAGTTTATTGAAAATTACTTGCTCATATTTGTCCTCTGATTTCTCGTCTAAATTTTGAAGAATTTTGTTGTACTCATTAATTATATAATCAGTTGTATTCATTAACGCGTTGTTCACTATGTACTGCTGGTTGTTGTTCTCTACGATCTTATTTTGACTTGTCAGAATTTGGTCCCAGTCAGCTGCATCGGGGGATCCCGCTATCCACTTCCAAGCGGATCCTATCCAGTTTATCGACCGTTTGGTTCGTGGTGTGCTCCATAGCTCTCCTAGTAATTTGGCAGCCTGATTTAGATGGTGAGTTAGCTGAGGTTTGAGGGCGCTCTTTGGATTAATTTGCTGTATTGTAGGTACCATCCTGTTGATTATCTCCTCGTAACTGGTTAAGTTAATTACGTGAAGGATTTTGAAATTTCCGCTCAATATTTTTCCGCTTCCTTGGTTAACAGCTACGATGGGTGTTGTATACTCGTAGATGTCGAGTGCTCCGATGGATGACCATAAGGCCAATCTAAAATAATTGAAATATTTGTTTTACTAAACTAGCTTAATTTTTAGGACAATTTTTAATTTGGGCCTTGTGAACTCGTCTTCCAGATGTTGTGATGACGGTAACCAGGTTATCTCTAGCTACTGTACTTCTCTTAAATTTAGGTTTGTGCTTTCCTTGAATTTGTTTTATCTTGGTGTAAATTACGTCTCCAGGCGCATAAGCTTGTGGTTTTTTCCTTTTTAGATTTTCTCTATTCCGTTTGTTCTCCTGGTTCCTTTTTATGCGTTCTATTAGATCTTCATTTACCCTAGTTCGGAAGTCTATCAGGTTTCTGTAGTTGATTCTTTGGGTTCTTCCGACAATATGTCACTAGGTTTTCGTTTGATGACCGAGTGGATGGAATTGTTGTAACGATCCACGGCAATATTGATCAACTCTTTGGTTGTTAATTCCTTGTATTCTTCCTGTAGGCACCTAAAGATCTCTATTATTGTCGAATGAACTCGTTCGACGGTTCCATTCACTTCGCTTCTTTGAGAGGGTGTCAAGTAAATTTCCACACCTAGTGTTTTGATGAAATCCATTATTAACGGACTTACGAAGCTCTTTTCATTGTCCAGAACTAATAATCTTGGCACAGTGAAATAATGTAACACCTTCATCATTTTATCTCTAAGGTGAAGAACGGATTTGTCTTTTATACGAAAAAATGTTGTGAACTTAGAAAATTTGTCGATACACGAGATAAACTTCTCTCCTTTTATCTCGATTATATCCACTTGGAGGATTTCAGAAGGGTATTTTGGAACCGGTGTTTCCTGCAACTCTGGATTATGTGGGTGCCGATCGTATTTATTGGCATTACAGATGTCACAATTTCGAGTGTAAATTTTGATAAATTTAGACATTTGTGGGAAATAGTATTTTTCTAGAATTTGTTCCTTATTTTCCACGCAATTTCTATGTGCCCTGTTATGCTCTTTCTGAATTATGCTGTACTGATTTTCTATATTTGTGATATCCTGCACCATCCTTTGCGTTATTCGAATCTTATAGTTTCTGAAGTGTTCCTGGTAAATGTCCTGTAGTTTCTGGATATATTCTTCGGGGATTTTTATGCCATTAATTACATTAGGAAGCAATTTTTCCTTGAGGATTCGGATTAAATTTGGTTTATTAACTTCGGTCATTTGGATATAATGCCTATGATATGTCGGGTGTGGTTCTTCATGTGCGTAGATCCCTTTCCCCTTACTAACAATGATTTGATTGCGGAATACATTTAAGGGTACCTCGCAGTGCGGAATGAGTCCTGTGGCATCTTGTTCGGCGGTTGAGGATGTTGTCAGGGTATTTGCTTCTAAGCTCAGCCTTGAAAGTCCATCAGCAACTTTGTTGGTACAACCCGGCTTGTATGTCAACTCATAGTTGTACTCTTCCATTCTTGCCTTCCACCGTTTTAATTTGGCATTGTGATTTCTATTACTTAATGCAAATGTTAAAGGCTGATGATCTGTAAGAATTTTTATTTTTTTCGCTCCGTACAGATAATTTCTCAGGCTGTCTAATGCCCACACTATAGCCAACATTTCTTTTTCATTCGTGGCATAATTTTCTTCCGTCTTATTTAATGATCTGGATATGAAGGTGATCGGTCGATCTTTGCCGATATCTCCCTGTGATAACACAGCTCCTATTGCCTGATTGGAAGCATCCGTCGTGAGTATGAAGGGCTTTTCGAAGTCGGGGAAGGAAAGTATTTCGGATGACGTCAGTAGTTGTTTTAAATCCTTAAACGACTGAAGTTCTTTATCTCCTAGTTCAATTTTCACCTTCCTAGACTGATTAGCCTTGATTTGCGCGTTTTCGCCTCTTGTTAGATTCGTTAGGGGTTTCGCGATCTTGGCGAAATCTCGAATGAAGCGGCGATAGTATGATGTTATCCCGAGGAATGACTTAAGATCCTTTAGGTTTTCTGGAGCTTTAATATCCTGGATTGCTCGCACCTTCTTAGGGTCAGCTTTAATTCCTTCGTGAGTTATGATATACCCTAGGAATTCCGTTTCAGGTTTAAGGAATTCCGTTTTATCGAGATTCACTCGCAAGTTAGCTGAAGCGAGTTTTGAGAATACCTTTCCAACATTGTCAAGGTGTTCCTTGTAGTCCTTTCCTCCAAAAATGATGATGTCATCGATATATACGTAACATATTTTTCCGATGTGCTCTTTCAATACATCGTCGATCATCCTTTGAAATATTGAGGGGGCATTCTTGAGTCCAAAAGGCAATCTCAAAAATTCAAACTTTCCATTCATAGTAGAGAAGGCGGTTTTCTGCACATCACTTGCTTTCATCCTTATCTGATGGAAGCCAGATGTTAAATCGATCGTCGTGTAGAATTTAGAATTTCCAAGACTCGCGAGAACGTTCGAGATGTCTGGGATGGGGTAGGTGTCGGAAATCGTAACTGCATTAAGTCTTTTAAAATCTATTACCATGCGGTACTTCCGTTCTCCAGATGCGTCGAGTTTTTTTTCGACGATCCATACAGGAGAATTGTAAGGACTCTTGGATGGTCGTATAATTCCATCGCTTAAAAGTTTTTGGACCTGTTTGTCCACTTCGCCCCGCATGTGTACAGGGTATGGATAAGACTTTGTATAAATGGCCTCATCTGTATTAGTTTTTATTTCTACTTCCACGTTAGTCTTAATTATATCCGAATCGTTCACTGGTCCGAAAATTATTTCATAATTTTTGATGAGGGCATGCAATTTTATTTTTATTTCTTGAGTTAAATGTTCATCTCTTATTTGTAGGCTATTGACTTGTGCAGATAGTTTTTCTTTTAAAGGAATTTTAATGTTCGGTGCAATTTTTAAGACGTTGTTTTTTCTGTCAATCACCGCTTGCAGTCTTTTCAGCAAGTCGTCCCCAATGATCCCATCGAAGCTCTTCAATCCTGGAAGCACAAAGAACTCGACCGTGATATTATTGCCAAAGTTTTCGAAGAATTTCCCACTAATTTTTTTCGTAATTATAATTTCGCCTCCGGCGGATCGTATTTTAAAGGGTTTGGTGGTAGGTATAGCATTTGTTGCAAGGGTAGATTTAATGAAGTTCTTGTTTGCACCTGTGTCAATGAGAAAATTCAACGTTTTGCCATTATGCGTGAAATATTCTATGTAGGGGACGCTTGAGAGGCGTTCGTCATAAAATTTAACTGCTCATTTTCTTCGCGTGATTGCTCCTCCGTTTCGGCGTCGTCTTCGTAATCGCCGAAGTGTTTGATATAGTCTTCGTACATGGCGTCCTGTGCCTCCGTGTGGAGATGATTTATCCTTTGCTCCTTTCGTGGAAAATTTTTGGAACTAGTTGGCCTTTTCCATGTAGGGGTAAAATTTGGCCTATTCATGTAGTTGATCTGCCTTGTCTGGATTGATCGATCAACTTCCATTGGCTCTGCCGGTTTCGGTTGAGACGGCCTTGGTGGTGGCTGGAATCCGCGTTCGTGTTGGATATTGTACCCTATGTTCCTATTTCGAGGAGGTAATGAACCGAAGGGTTTGCGCGGACCTTGGTGATCTCGTTCGCGGCGGGCCGAATGAAATTGATTCACTGGAACAGTGATAGTGGCTGGGGTATCTCTTTTTTGAATGGCTAAGTTTCTATAATTGAGATTTTGAATTTCTAAACATGAGGTGTATGCCTCCGGTAACGTTTGTGGTTTTTGAATGGTTAACATCCTTGAAAGGTCTCCATTTAGCCCTCTTATGAAGACGTCAAGAGCCCTATTTCGATATGTTTCGGTTAGAACATTCATAGTTTCCGCGGAGTAATCTTCCGTTTTTAATTTGTTAATAATTAGAGAGAACTGATGGTTAACGTTAGCGTAAAATTCGTCGACACTTAAGCTTTTTTGAGTTATTAAATTGAGTTGATGCTCTAGGGTTCTTATGTCCCTTTTGTCGGCGTAATGAAGGGACAAACATTTCTTTATTGACGGCCAGTCATTATCGAAAATATTGTAGGATATTAGCGCGGCGTCTGCGTTTCCCCTAATTTTCTGGCGAATACTTTGTAAAATTGCGCGATAAATAGGTTTTCCACTAACAATTTCGTAATCACTTAGGATTGATTCTACATTGTGCACCCACGAAACATATTGAACAGGATTGCCGTCAAAGGTTTGTAATTCCCTCACACAATCCGGCAACCTGCTTATTTCCTTTAATTCCTGCTCGTTCTTCGGACCTGGTGGAGTCGTGGAATTAGAAGGTGAAGCTTCGGTACTGGCCTGCACACGTTTTTCTAATTTAGCGAGCCTTTGCTCGATTCCCCTTGTCACCTCAATTTGAGCATTTACTGCACCAGTTAATTGTTTCACTAACTCTTGAAGTTGCTCCATTTTTTATTAGATTTTATTCTATGCGTATCACTTGTATCTGCACTAAATTCGGTTGCGTTCACCTTAGGTTTTCTTTTTATTTTCACTTTTATATTTAATAATTCACGATATTTCCTTTTATTACTGGTTTGGTTTTTGTTTGATTCTCGATTTGTGATAATTTAACAAGTAAGTAAGGAAAAGTAGGTACTTACGTTAGGATGATGAGAACTCTCATGGTGTGGATAAGCGTGTCCTTTTTTTCCGTAGTCAGTGGATTAGTGTTTCCGCTGCGAGTTCTAGTTAGTTCTCTCCGGGTCGGGAATGTGCCTTCAGATGGTGAAGTGGATGGATCGCAGTCTTCCTGTTTGGCTCGATAGTTTTTATGCTCACTGTCTGCCTACTAACGGTACGAATCGCACTCACTAACTTCACGATCGCGTTTTTGATTGTCGATCAAGAATTCCGTTCACTATATTCTTATGGGGATAGCGTTCGGGCGAAAGATCGCTAGATGCACTGATTTTACTAAATTCCTTAAATGGTTTTATCGATTAGTAAATGACCCGGTCCCTGCTCGGGCGCCAGTTAACAAATTTTAATTTGTTCAAGTTAAAAAAAACGATTTTAGGTTCCGGACAACGTCCGCGTTTATTGAAAATCCAACTAGAACTAATTTCTACAATGCTATTTAACTTACTCCTAGGTTCCAATTATTTTAACGTAACTTAATTCTAACTTACAAGCGGAATTTGATTCCGCCTTTCCGTGGGAACGTCTGCTACGGAGGTTTCCCGCAATTGCTGCATTTTGCGTGTCGCGTGGTCAGCGAATATGCTGGGCGTTGCGTATGCGATGTTCTTAACTTGCATAATATTTTGAATTGATCCTTATTGTTTACTTAATTAGCTTATTACAGTGTTCGATAATTTTATAACTACAATTGATTTTATTATTGATTTATGCTCTCTGCAGATAATTATTTGATTATTTGTTGCAATTTTACAGTTTTCTATCCTGCTTAAGTAGTATGGATATGAGAGTTCTAGATATAGCGGCTAGCGGCTAAGCGGCTCATGAAATTTGCGGCGATAAATTGAGAGCGGCTCAGGTGTAATGTATGGGAGCGGTAAAGTCTGAGCCGCCGCCGATGAAATTTGAATGTGAGTGAGATAGAAAAAAATATAAATAAATAGATTAGAATGAGATGGAAATAGAAAAAACTATTAAACAGAGTGAGATAGAAAAAAATTGAAAAGAAATATATAAAATTTGAATGAGATTCCGCTGTTGATAAAATTTTAAATTTTTATGTGAGTGAGTATAGAAAACAATTGAAAACAAATAGATTAAATGAGAATTAAATAGAAAAAAATGTAAACATGAGATGGAAATAGAAAAAACTATTAAACAGAGTGAGATAGAAAAAAATTGAAAAGAAATATATAAAATTTGAATGAGATTCCGCTGTTGATAAAATTTTAAATTTTTATGTGAGTGAGTATAGAAAACAATTGAAAACAAATAGATTAAATGAGAATTAAATAGAAAAAAATGTAAACATGAGATGGAAATAGAAAAAACTATTAAACAGAGTGAGATAGAAAAAAATTGAAAAGAAATATATAAAATTTGAATGAGATTCCGCTGCTGATAAAATTTTAAATTTTTATGTGAGTGAGTATAGAAAACAATTGAAAACAAATAGATTAAATGAGAATTAAATAGAAAAAAATGTAAACAAATGAATGCGTTGCTGGGGTTAGATAAAAATTTCGTGAAATTGCAAAACAAAAAAATGGTAAACAAATTAAATGAATGAGCTGCCGCGCCGCCGCCGAGTCAGATAAAAATTCCGTGAAGTTCCGTGAAGTGAAGTGATAAGCAAAATATTCTGAATTTCTAAAAGTATTGTTTTTAAGTGTTAGAATCAACAGAATGGACAAAAATTTGTTCAGGACGTAATTGTAAATCCTTCATAATTTTTAAAAATTTTTGCATGAAACCAGAAACGACGTCTGAATCATTACAAGAAAGTTTTTCTCCGCAAATTTTTAGATTCTGAATACCATATCTTTTTTGAATTTTTGTATAAATCCTGAACTTGTATTGAAAGAAATGTCTGCATCCAAATAATTATGAAATTCTAATGCTTTAAATTTTAAAATCTCATCGGAAACAATGGTCTTGTTCATTCATTCACCACGTATAAAGAGTCTTATCAACATTTGAAGGAAAGAAAATCTGAAAAAGAAATGAAATGGAGAAAAAATAAAAAAAATTTGTTTATAAGTAAAAATTTTATATGGGGAAAAAAATGTAAACAAAACGAGTGTGGTCAGATAAAAATTAATTTGTGTGAAAATGCCAAAACTGAAGAAGCGATGATAAACGTGCACCACCGAAGGAATGATAAGAGAAATATTTTGAATGTTATCTTCAGAAAAAATAGTAACCTTGATGCAAATTGCAATACAAAATTAAAGAATTGTATTTTTAAATTGAAACCAAATTTATCTGAAAAAAAGGTTAAGATTAGAAAATAAAAGATGTTTATTGAAATAAATTTTATGGTGAACATTAAAAACGAAGATATATATTGTTTCAAGTGGGCAGTTATTTCTGCATTATATCCTGCTAGAGAAAATTCTAATAGACCATCATCATACAAAATAAGTGATATTTCTAGCAGTGTTATGATTTTAGAAAACTCAATTAAAATTGAATTCGGACAATTAGAATTCCCATTAAGTTTATCAGATGTTTCCCACTTCGAGGAAATAAATCCCTTCATCAGCATAAATGTTTTCGGATATGAGGAACAAGAAAATAGCTTTAAAATTGTGGGGCCATATTACTGCACGAAGAGTGAAAAATCGACTCATATAAATTTGCTGCTAATTCAAAATGATGAATGCTCACATTATGTTTGGATAAAAAATATGTCAAGGTATGTTCCTATATTTAGAATTTTGTGATTTAAAAAATTATCGTTGGATATATTTTCATTTTTTTTATATAGATTGATAGGCAACCAGGTAACGAACAGTCATCATCGTATTTTCATATGCAACAATTGTCTTCTACATTTTTATACGGAGAAGTCTTTAGCCCAACATAAAAATGAATGCAACAAAATCGTAACAAAGATGCCAATGAGGGAGAAATCAATTTTAAAATTTGAACGATATGAAAGGCAAATGGATGTTCCATTCACCATTTATGCAGATTTCGAATGTTTGTTGCAAGACATTTCAACTTGCTTGCCTGATCCTGGTGTTTCATCCACAGTAAATATTCAGGAGCATATACCTTGTGCTTTTTCATACTATGTGAAGAGCTCTTTCAATGATAATTATAACATATAAAACAAAAAAATGGTAAACAAATTAAATGAATGAGCTGCCGCGCCGCCGCCGAGTCAGATAAAAATTCCGTGAAGCAAAAAATTGCAAGCAAAACGAGTGACCACATAAAATTTGTATGAGAAATCCCCAAAATTGAAGAAGCGATAAACTGCTGCACTGCTGAAGGAATGATAAGCAAACTATTCTGGAAAAAATTTACACCGCTGAAGGAATGATAAGCAAATTGTAGAATTATATTTGTGAAACCAAATATATCTGAAAAAAAGATGAAGAGGAGAAAATAAAAGGTGTTTATGAGTAGGTAATATTTTTTTTTTATTTTTTATTCTATAAATTTTTTTGTTTTTTTTTCTTGATTTTTATAAATTTTTTAAAGTGTTATAGGCATAGTTAATAATATAATTTAATAATATAGTAATATAATAATATAGTAATATAATAATAGTTAAGTATATAATAATATAATAATATCTGAAAATAAAAAATTAAAGAATTATTTAAAAATTTTTTTGTTTTTTTCTAAAAAAAAACTCACCAATTTAAAGCTCCCGCAATATTATTATAACGGCGCTGTGCCCGTTTTCATAAATAAAACTCTGAAATGGAAAAAAATTATAAAAATGATATATTTAGCATTTTATTAGTAAATTACTTACCGTATCCACAATTTCTACGTTTATCTCATCATCTAACGATGTGAGAGCAGTGTAAGTGTATTCTTGGTACAGCTTATATGCTACATAAAGTAGCATATTGCTGCTTTTCACCAACTGCTCCATGTCTTCGTCAACAGTTGGCCACTCCACTCCCCGTGGTGCCCTCCTTGGTGCAGCGAAAATACTTTCAATTAACGTTTTCACGTTTTCCATTATTGAATTTATGAAGAACACTAAATTTGTAACTGTCTTTTATACCAAAAATTTTGATGTGATAAACTTATTTATCAATATTTCACAGTAAACCACATATTTTACGAAACCATAATATGCTTCCGCAAAGAAAAACTCAGAAGTTTGTTTAAAATTTTAGGTGATTAAAACAAATGCTAGAATGTGAACATTGTCCATTATAGATTAAAAAAACCTCAATGCATAATTTCATATTTGTGAAAAAAGGTATCTCACAAATTTTTTTGGAAAACCACAGTCGCCTCCTCAAGAAAAAATTCAAAGCGATATCAGAAATTCGTTAAAAATTTGGTTGACAAAAACATTGCATATCTGTGAGAAGGTATTTCACACAAATTTTTTAGAAAACCACAATAGATTCCTACAAGAAAAATTTAAAAAGATATCAGTAATTCATTTAAAAGATTCATCAAGAACAAAGATAGAAGAGTAAACATAAACAACAAAATATGCTGTTGTGATCGAATTTCATTTATTCTTAATCATATGCTGGAGTCATTCATTACTGATCAGGAATGATTTTAATTTCATAATTGAGTGCAACAATTTATTCATGCTATCTCCCCCTATCATATTTGATGAGGAATGATTCACGATGATTAAAATCGAAAGAAATTAGAATATTATTATTAGTCGTTCTCGATGTGTGGAGCAGTAAACATTAACAAGAAAATGTTTAAAATTCATGTTTTATTTTTAACATTGTACACTTTCTGTGTGACAGGACAACCAATTCCGCTAGATATAAATCTTAAAAATAATGATGTGAGCAGTTTAGATTTTAATTTAACTCTCCCAAATAATACTCAAGTGCAAGTTGGTTTAACTTTTCGTCTTCTCACGTATACTAATAATAATAATGTTATCACCACTAATGCAACATCATCATCATCAGCAACAGAAGCACCAACAATAACAACAACAACAGAATCAACAACTGATACTGACGCTGAAAAGCCTAAAAAGAAATTTGTGTCTGTTGAGGAGGCAATTGAAGGATTTAGGCAAGATTTAATTAAAAAGGAATTGGCTATTGCGGGATTTATTGAAAGCCCGAACATATTTTATAGACATTTTATGCTTGAATTTGATGATGATATATCAATAAGAATTCGATGTACATATGATAGCAATTATGAAGAACGAAGCTTGCAAATATCCTGTTATGAATATCATGAGTTTGAAACTGAGAGAATTCTAAGTAATGGAGAAGTTGAGCTAATAAAGAAGTTTGATGCAGATTATAAATCAGAATTAGATTTGCTTGACTTACGCACCATGAAACAGACATATCGTATGGATATATCTTAAATGTGGAATAAAATAATTCAGTTATAGTTTGCCTATCATCAAGCAAACAAGCAAGATGAATTTTGAACAATTTTTACAAGACTTTGACGATATTTTATGTTTGGAGCATAAAGACGAAATTAAAGATCATTTAAATTTTTTAAAGAGTTACAAAAATGTGGATAAGGTGAAATCTAAATATGGTGAGCACTACATAAGCTGTCCTTGGTCTAAAGATGATGCAACAGAAGGACCAGATACTTGTGAATGTTCATATGTTAATAGATATTTAAAAAGAATATTGTATTTAATAAACTTTTATAAAAATATTAAAAAACGAGATTGTTTAACCTGCAAAAAATAAACTGAAATTGAAAATAAAAAGCTTTTGTTATAATTTTATAATACATCAGTTTTATTAATCCATGAATTATGTTTTGAATCATTCATATAAATGGAAAAAAAGAATTGTAATTGATGTTTTTTATTCAATAATGTTGGCTTCTTTCAGTTCTTCTATTATAGACACAATCTCATTATTATGATTATTATTTCCAGCTTGATGTGATGCTATTAGCAGTTTCAGCCTTTCTACTAATTCATTAGGATCATTCCAATATATGTAATCTACAGTACTTTTCGGTAATTTCATTATACCTCGCCCTTCATATGAGCTGAATTTGCTTATAATTTCTTTGAATTTATGTCCTTTATTTCCGTTTACTTGACCATTAGGATCATAATTTCGTCTGTGAGCATTGGTACTCTTAATGATTTTCTCATAATTTAAAAGATCTTCTGCGTTATATAAGCTATATAATGGTTTCTTCATAAATAGTAATTCACATAATCCTTGAGTTGCATCGTATTCTTGTCCAGCAATTCGAAATTTATCATTTTGCAACTCAAAATTTGAATTTCCTATTTTCCAAATATTATTACTATCTAAATAAACACCATATGTGTAATCAATAATTGGATCACTATTTTCGTATAAATCCAAATATTTTTGAGTGAGCCCTGCTGAAAGGCTACTTTGTTCGGCTAGTGTGTTTGATGGTAAAGATGTTGTCTTAAAAAAACTATCATCACCATCTATTGTGGAAGAGTGTTCTCTTTTTCTTAAAGGTGTGCTAGTATGTTTGTTTTTCTCCTTCTTAACTTTAAACGGACTTGGCTCCTCCTCAAATTCATTGTTTGATTCAATTTTTATATCAGGGTTTTCTTCAGTTTTTGTGATAAGTTTATAAAGTGGTTTTGTTATTGGTTGGAATGTTTCTTCAAGTTGAGCAGCTGTATTGATTTTTCCTGATTTCAACAATTGAAACTTTTTCTTTAAAGAATTTATAACTTTTATTATATTCCTGATAGTTTGTTCATTATTTTGTTTATTTCTTTTGATAGAATACTTCATATTACTGAATATTGCTGTGGATTTAGTACTGGAGTATCTATTCTGGCAAACTGCTGTGTCTGTGTCTGTTCTCTACTATATCTGTTTTAACTGCTATGTAAACTGCTTTAACTGTTTTGCAAACTGCTTTAACTGCTATGTAAACTGTTTTTAACTGCTTTAACTGCTATGTGAACTGCTTTTAACTGCTATGTAAACTGCTTTAACTGCTATGTGAACTGCTTTAACTGCTATGTAAACTGCTTTAACTGCTATGTGAACTGCTTTAACTGCTATGTGAACTGCTTTAACTGCTATGTAAACTGCATTGAACAGATCTGCAGTTCTATGTTCCACCAACCCTATTTATATATTGATGAATGTATCGAATCCTTTCCGGTAACGACCCTTATTAATAAGATTATCTTTATCTATTACTAGAAATCCATAATTTTCTTTCCAACACTCTGCACAAGCTTGTTTAAAAGTAAAGAATGACATATCCATATTGATATGATCCTCATAAATATGCTTAAGGTTCATATCATCTTGTTTAAATACAATAATAATATTAGCATTATCACGAATCAGATGTTTAGGTATACGAGTATACGTTTGACAAAGGTAGAAGCTGTCTACATCATTATGTCTACCCATACAGAAATATGCTCTGATATTATTCTGTTTATCGCAGGCAACATCATCGAATATGAAAATTGAATTCCGTTTAGCTTTTTCTGGTGCTATAACGTTAGTATTATCAGAAAATGTATAGTAACCCATTCCCTTTATCGGTGTAATTAATTCTTTTAAATATTCATATTTGGGTTGATGTAATGATTTGGAATAAATATATATATTTTCAAATTTTAATCCATTTGGGTGTTCTATGAGACTAATCATAAGATTTGTTTTACCACAGTTTGATGGTCCCACGATGATGCCTCTAATGTTATTGGGTAATAGCACTCCATGCTTTTTTTTTAAATTATTTTTCTCTAACTCAATATTTTTTATTGGTAATTCCGTCTTTTGTTTAATAAATTTCATGATGTTTATATATTCTGTATGCAAAATAGATTGCTTTTAGTTGTGAAGAAAACGTTGTCCTGAATAGATCAGTTTCAAATACTTAGTACGACTGATTGATTTCGTGTATTATATGGTATTTTTATAATTTTATCTATGAGTTTAACGAATGTTGGAATACAACAACAACAACAAACATAAGAAAAGCTGTGGAAAGGGTTTGATAAATACAGCAATTAATAATCTACCATTTGAACTTCATCTACCTGGTTATCAGTACTGTGGACCTGGTACAAAACTTCAAGAACGATTAAATCGAAGTGATCCTGGTATAAATCTACTCGACGCTGCCTGTAAGGAGCATGATATTGCTTACTCAAAGCATAAAAATTTAGAAGATCGACATATAGCTGATAAAATATTAACAGAAAAAGCCTGGAGTAGGGTTAAGTCTAGAGACGCTTCATTAGGAGAACGAGCAAACGCGTGGCTTGTAACAAACGCATTAAAAACAAAAGTAACATTTGGAATGGGATTAAATAAAAAAAATAATAATAAAAAGAAGAGGAAAACAACATCAAGAAGAAAACCAAAGATATCACTTCTAAAAGGTATACGTGAAGCTAGAAATGTGTTGAAAAATCAGAAGCCCGATTCTTTAAAGAATGCAATACAATTAGCTTTGACTGCTTCAAAGAAAATGTTTCGTGGCAATAAAAAATCAAAAATCAGAACACCTCGTATTATCCCAATTCCAAAAATTGGTGGAATTTTACCATTAATACCAATATTTGCTGGACTTTCTGCTTTGGGTGCATTAACAGGAGGTGCAGCTGGTGTTGCTAAAGCAGTGAACGATGCTACTAATGCTAGAAAAGAGTTGCAAGAAAGCAAAAGACATAATGAAACAATGGAGTCAATATCAATGGGTAAAAAAGGTGGTGGATTATTTCTAAAACCGTATAGAAAAGGATTAGGGTTATATTTAAATCCACCATCAAAAAACTATTAGAAATGCTACCCCATAGAGCTCTAACTGATGCTGATCTAGTAAAGTTTGCAAAACATCTACCAAATTTTCGTGGAGTCTTTATGCGCGATGATCTCCCCAAAAAACCGAGAAAACAAGAGTGTGGAATCATTAACTTAGACTCATATAAAGGATCAGGAACACATTGGGTAGCATATTGTAAGATATCAGACAAAGTCGAGTACTTTGATAGTTTTGGAAATTTACAACCACCGAAAGAAGTCATTAAATACTTAGGCAATAATATAGTTTATAATTATACTAAATATCAGAATTACAATTCAATAAATTGCGGTCATTTATGTTTGGAGTTTTTGTATAATTACAATATTATTTTAAATAAACATGTTAAATAAGAGACTCTTTTGTTATTTCATTCTAAACAGTCATGTCGTTAACATTAACTCTTAGCGGAAATTCATCACAAATCACAGCTGATTACTTTCCTCCCTTGGATCTGGAAAGTGATTACATATGTGGATTAATCGACTTTCAAACATACAATTCAATTCCAAATATTGATAACAAGAATAACTTATTTCATATTGGAGACAATATGACTATTAAAATTCCTGAAGGTTCTTATGAAATCAATGATATTAACGAGTTTATCAAAAATGAATTAAAGAGAATACGTAGTAAAGAAACAGTTTTTATTAAAGCTAATAATAATACTCTTAAAAGTGAAGTGAAAAGTACAGCTAAAATTAACTTTAATAAAAAAAATTCTGTTGGTTCTCTGTTGGGGTTCAGTAAGAAGACGCTTGAAGCTAATATTTTATACGAATCGGATTTACCCGTAAATATAATAAGAGTGAATGTAATTCGAATATAGTGTAATATTATATCGGGCTCATATCTAAATAACAAGCAGGTGCATACGGTACACGAATTTTCACCAAAAGTTGGTCCTGGGTATAAAATAATTGAGGTTCCTAAGAATGTTATTTATTTACCTGTGAACGCTCGACAGATAAACTCGATTACGCTTAGATTAATAGATCAGAACGGTGATTTAATAAATTTTAGAGGTGAAACTATAACGATTAGACTTCATTTAAAACCTCAAAATGCTAATATATAATACGATTAGTAAAAACATCAATACATACACCACATCGAACAGTCATTCCTCAATTGTTCGACAGAACAGATCGATATCGTTAACAGCAGCAAACGAAAAGTTTTTAAAATCCTTGAACTTTACATTGAAAAAAAAAAATAATAATAAATAAAAATGAGTGATACTCTAAACATATCGCAAGGAATTTCTTATGATAATTCGATAACAAAAGTTGAATATCATAGTTACTCACCGTTTCAATCGTCTTATAAAAACAGTGATGAGATTCGAATTTCTGTGCAACATCAAGATTTATACATTTTACCAAGCGAAAGTTTTATTTACATCGAAGGAGCACTAACGAAAACAAATGCAACTGCTTCAACAACAGCAAAACTTTGTAATAATTCTATAGCATATCTTTTTGATGAAATCCGTTATGAATTGAACGGTGTGGAAATCGATAGGACAAGAAATCTTGGATTTGCTACAACATTAAAAAATTACATTTCTTTAAATCAAAATGAAAGTACTACCCTTTTAAATGCTGGCTGGTCTCCGACACAAGCAATATCGCTAAACAAAGGTTTTTTCAATTTTTGTGTTCCTTTGAAAATGCTTTTAGGATTTGCTGAAGATTACAAGAAAATTATAGTAAATTCAAAACATGAATTAGTTTTGATTCGAAGCAGAACTGATGAGAATGCAATCATTTCCAAAACTGATGAAGTAAAATTTGATATATTTAAACTTCAATGGCGTATACCTCATATAACTGTAGCTGATGGAGGAAAACTTCCAATATTAAAAGCAATTGATTCCGGCCGTCGAATTGAAATGAGTTTTCGAAGTTGGGATATGTATGAATATCCAGTTTTACCACAAACTTCAGAACATACATGGACTGTGAAAACGTCTTCACAGCTAGAAAAGCCTCGATTTGCTATAATTGCTTTGCAAACGAATCGTAAAAATAAGAAATCCGAAGACGCAAGTAAATTTCATCATTGTGAAATATCAGATATAAAAATTCATCTTAATTCTGAATCATATCCTTATGAAGATATGAATATAAAATTCGATCGCGATCGTTATGCTATTTTGTATGATATGTATATAAAATTTCAACATTCATACTATTTCCGAAAAAATCAACCTCTTCTAACTAGAGAGAATTTTAAAGATGAAGCACCAATCATAGTTATTGATTGCTCACATCAAAACGAGTCTATAAAAACGGGACCAGTGGATATTCGCATACAATTAAAAACCTCTCAGAATATCCCCGAGCATACATCAGCCTATTGTTTGCTGCTCCATGATCGAATAGTTGAATACAATCCATTGACCAGTGAAGTTCAAAAAATAGTGTAGAAAATGATGTCGAATGTGATTGTAGATATTCAAGGATTTAAAGATAACTACAATAAGCTGGTTGTGAAAGAAATAGCTATCATAACTGATGATAATCGGATACAACACTTTGTATTTCAACCACCATACAAATTTCAAGGCTTGCAGCCAGCAAAACAAAAAGAAGCTAAATGGATGCAAAATAATCATCATGGTTTTTCCTGGAACTCTGGCTTCATTCCATATCACAAACTGAACAACTTAATTTCACCGCTATTAAATAATAAATGCATATATGTTAAAGGACTAGAGAAGCAAACCTGGATAAAGGAAATTTTTGGTTCCGATCTCATTATATATAACATGGAAGAAGAAGATCTGCAATGTCCGAAACTTTCCTTTTTGAAATATCAACATCCGAATGTCTTCCGATGTTTATACCATCAAGGAGCTTGCGCCCTGGAAAATGTTATTGTGTTGGAAAAATTCATGCGAAATAAAAATTGTATTCAAATAAAATAAAGATATCTTGTACTTCAGAAAAAAAGTTTTTTTAATTCTATCAATTACTACATATGAGAATTTATTTGAAAAATTATGCACCTATTTAATCATATTGTGAAATTCAGCGTGACTCATAATTTCGCAATAACTAAATCATTCATGATGAAACATGATTGATTCAAACATCTCACAGAGAAAACAGAAATGCTGTCTTAGCAGATTTTCGATATCTTCTCTTTCTTCTTGGCCTTCGGTAAAATTTTCAGATCATTTCAACCTCAGTTCATCTCAAAGTCTTAACAAGTGAAGCAATCTAAATACAAAACAAAAAAATGAGTGACAGAAAATACTTATTAGAACGTGAAAGCTCTAGAAGAGAGAAATCGAAAAGTTATTCTCCAATCACAAAAAATTCAGTGTGTTCCAAATTTGAAAAGCAAGAACAAACCGAACAATCAAATATAAAATACAATTTGTTGAAAAATGAGAAAAGTGCTCACCAAAATCCTACATATCAGAAATAATTAAAAAAATGTGATGAAATATGATTAGAGAAAGTGATGTGGAAAAAATAAAATATATCTTTTTAATTGTAAAAAATTTTGTTTATTTCTTATAAGAATATAGTTAAATACAAGTTTTACAAGTTTTCTTCTTCTACTATGGATACCAACATCATATTCACAGCATCATCTTCCATATTAATATCATCATTATATTCATTTAATCTATAATGTCCCCAAGCATAAGTGTTAACATTATCTTCTTTTATATATCTTTTATCATCCAAATAACTTAATGCAATTTTATTGATATATTGGGTATACAAAGTATGTAATATTGATCTAAATATTAGCATGTTTCCATATAAAATTTTTTTCTTATGTAAACAATCTCTATAGTCAGTTAAGGTTAAATTATTCACTTTGAAATCGACTAATAATAAATTTTTTTTTAGTTTTCTTTAGCTGCACTAGAATGAATCCCCCTCTTTTTCCATAAATGCTCTAACCGCTGCACTTTCTCCATCAACCCTCTCACGAAACTGTTTATATCTTTCTTCTGCCTCTAACTCTTTTAGCGCTCGTTCTTTACTTATAGGTTGTGGTGGTGGTGGATTATCATAATTGTAAAGAGCTTTCAAATCGGCTAGCCTTTTTTGCTCTTCTTGCTCTCTTTGTTTATCTATCTCTTCTTGCTTTTTCAACATAGATTCATATTTATCGATTTCTAGATCTTCTTGAAGCTTTTCCCAATATTTCCAATCAGCTTCATCACCGAAAGGACACTTTGCGGGGAAATGATTCGCATTTTTCATGTTAGTTTTACTTTCAGCATATAATTTCCCAACAACAATCACATCATCGCCGATTGATTCAAATTTCACATGCTCAAGTGGATTAAAATAAAATTTAAGACTTGTTTTTGTAAGAAACGCTTCTCCATTTCTTTGAGAATAAATCAGACAAGAATTCCCATTCTCAGGTGTTATATATAAATTAAGTACTTCTCCTTTTACGATAGTATTGACTATTTGAAACTCCAACCATCTGGCTTGACAAATACAAAATTTATGTTTATCTTTTACAATCTCACACCACGTAAGTATCATTCTGAGAAAGATTTTATCTGTATGCACACTGATTGCTGTCAATTATTGAAATGAGCACATAAATATTGATATATAAGCTATACCGCTTCTGCGACATTTTTACATGTATTTTTTAAAGGAGGGGATCAAAATTAACAAAATGGTATCAAAAGCTCGCCACCTGTCAGTAGGAACAGTTTTAAGGTCGATGACGTCACGAAAACTATGTTGGGGGAGTATTGGTGTGTGTGTGTGAGAGATTGAATATGTATCTATGTGTGTGCTTCGGTGTAATTTTTTCACAACGTTACCTCAAGAATAATAATTTCATCATATTGTGAAACATGACAGAGAGAGAAAAAAGAAAAAATATGGCAGTTTTTTTTGTCAGATATATTTTGTTTTCAATTTAAAAAATAGGAAAAATAATTCCAAATTCGATTCTCTCTATACAGTTTGAGTTAATATTTTAAAGAAACAGTCTGCATTATGGAAGCTATAAAAGAAAACCGTCTTAAACCAGACAAAATTTGTGAAATTATTGCAGAAGAATTTAACAAAATTAATTTGATCGGTGAAAATGATTATTCGTTCTGTGAGTGTTCAACATTATTTTTCATGATTTTTATGAAATATACCTTTTTTTGTCATTATTATCACCTGTACATAGGTGCAACACTGATAGCATTTGAGCTACTAAAGGAGCAGGGTGTGCAACTAAAATGGGGAGGTGTAACCTATAAAAAGCAGCATCTAAAAACTCCACATTTCTGGCTCGAAAAAGACGGAGCGATTTACGATCCCTTGAGCAATTTACTATTTCACAACAGCTGCATTAACAACACCAACGGTAATAGCAGCACCAACAGTGACAGTAGGAATTTATTAAGTACATCTAGAAAACTGGAATACAACCAAGAGGAAATCGAACATCTCAAAAATAAAAGGATACGAACGATGTTTCACCTATTTCATATTAGAGATAGCGGAAGTAATCGCTATTTTTGTTCATGGAATATATCTCTCTCCCAGCAATGGCTAGTATGGTATTTATATAGCATCAGAGAGAGTGGAAATGTTGACGACTATTTCTTTAAACACAATTATATGAATATAATTAGACAAAAAGTTAAACGTAAAATAAATCAAAAATTATAAATTCTAAAATGAAATAAAGATTATTTATCTTGAATGAATTTCCAATATCTTTTTAAAGTTTTATTTAAGGGAGCTCTGCGGTTTTCTAAAAAATTTCTGTGAGATACCTTTTCACAGATATGAAAAAATACATTCTGATATCGTTTTTTAAATTTTTCTTTGAAAAAAATCATGTAAATTTAATCATATTATGCAATATAAAAAAATATCAAGTTCAATGCTGCTGTCAATCCCCCATCCAAGGTTACTACGAATTCACGATAACAACTCATTCTACAAATTTCTTCGCGACCCAACCTCTTATCTTTTATTTTCATATTTCATCGCAGCCCTCTTAATATTCCTTTTTCGAGTGCAGATACATAAAATATTTCACAAACATTATGAAATAAAAATCAAATTTTCTATTTTATATATTTTACCAGACTACATTCGAGCTGCATCCTCTAAAAATCTTCATTCGATGTTCCATAAACAAAGCTGTATAAAAAATAACATCCCAGATGCGAATTCCTCAGATAAAAAAACCTCAGCGAGATGCGAATTCCTCAGATAAAAAAAACCTCAGCGGTGCTCCTCTTATCAACTTTCATACAATTTTTTATTTTTTCTCCATTTCATTTCTTTTTCAGATTTTCTTTCCTTCAAATGTTGATAAGACTCTTTATACGTGGTGAATGAATGAACAAGACCATTGTTTCCGATGAGATTTTAAAATTTAAAGCATTAGAATTTCATAATTATTTGGATGCAGACATTTCTTTCAATACAAGTTCAGGATTTATACAAAAATTCAAAAAAGATATGGTATTCAGAATCTAAAAATTTGCGGAGAAAAACTTTCTTGTAATGATTCAGACGTCGTTTCTGGTTTCATGCAAAAATTTTTAAAAATTATGAAGGATTTACAATTACGTCCTGAACAAATTTTTGTCCATTCTGTTGATTCTAACACTTAAAAACAATACTTTTAGAAATTCAGAATATTTTGCTTATCACTTCACTTCACGGAACTTCACGGAATTTTTATCTGACTCGGCGGCGGCGCGGCAGCTCATTCATTTAATTTGTTTACCATTTTTTTGTTTTGCAATTTCACGAAATTTTTATCTAACCCCAGCAACGCATTCATTTGTTTACATTTTTTTCTATTTAATTCTCATTTAATCTATTTGTTTTCAATTGTTTTCTATACTCACTCACATAAAAATTTAAAATTTTATCAGCAGCGGAATCTCATTCAAATTTTATATATTTCTTTTCAATTTTTTTCTATCTCACTCTGTTTAATAGTTTTTTCTATTTCCATCTCATGTTTACATTTTTTTCTATTTAATTCTCATTTAATCTATTTGTTTTCAATTGTTTTCTATACTCACTCACATAAAAATTTAAAATTTTATCAACAGCGGAATCTCATTCAAATTTTATATATTTCTTTTCAATTTTTTTCTATCTCACTCTGTTTAATAGTTTTTTCTATTTCCATCTCATTCTAATCTATTTATTTATATTTTTTTCTATCTCACTCACATTCAAATTTCATCGGCGGCGGCTCAGACTTTACCGCTCCCATACATTACACCTGAGCCGCTCTCAATTTATCGCCGCAAATTTCATGAGCCGCTTAGCCGCTAGCCGCTATATCTAGAACTCTCATATCCATACTACTTGCTTAGCTATACATTTTTCTTAATCTGTTCTAGTGTATATTTATTATTTTATCATTTATGTCTTTTATTTTGCAATTAACGTCGTCTATTTCTGTGACTATATAAGGTCCGTTATATAATGGGTCCAATTTCTTTCTGTTTTGTACATTGACTAACACGGTATCTCCTATTTTTAGTGTTATTGGGTTACATTTTTGGTCGTTGACTTGTTTTCTCTGCTCTTTTGACTTTTCTAGGCGCAGTTTCACTTGTTTTAGTGTTTTTTGTAGTCTGAACTTAAATTCTTTGCTGTACAGGTCGATGTTATAAATTGGGTCTATGTTGGTGTCTACTAGTTCTGAGAGCAAGTTTGCTTTCCTTGCGAATATGAGTTCAAACGGTGTGTAACCATGGATTGTGTTGGGAGTGGTGTTATAGCAAAATGCATAATATGGTAACCACAGGTCCCAATCATCTCTATTCTCGTTAACAAAACACCTTAGGTATTCATTAAGGCATTTGTGGTTCCGTTCGAGTGAACCAATTGTTTCTGGGTGTGCGGCTGTCGCAAACAGTTGCTTTATCTTTAGTATATCGCAAATTTCCGCAAAAAATTTGGTTCTTATATTCAGTTCCCATATCGGTCTTTATATTTCGCGTTGGTCCATACTGGAGTATGAATCCGGTTACTACCGCTTTTGCGATAGAATTTGCTTCCTTATCTTCTGTAGGAATAATTACGATATATTTACTTAGATCGCACTGTATTATTACCGCATATCTATTTCCGCTAGTTGTTTTCGTAAACGGTCCAATTGTATCAATAGATATCACCTCAAAAGCTTTTGCCGGTGTTGTTGTTAGTTGCATACGTTCTCTGTTATATTTCTGATGTTTATTCCTTGCACAGAGATCACAGTTACCTATATATCTTGCTATTGTTTTCTTCATTCTTGCCCACCTGTATATCTCTTTCAGTTTATGATACATTCTTGACTGGCCTAGATGTCCTCCTGTTGGTGTAGAATGGTAGTCATGTAAAATCCTGTCGATTTCGGTTTTATCCGTGATTTTGACGGGTGGTGTGTACACTATAATATTTATGTTTTTTAATTTTCCATTTCCTATGATTTTAAATGTGTTTAGCGGTATTATTTTAAATATTTCACTATTAATTGATAGTTTCAGGGCCCTGTTTTCCAATGGTTCGATTACCTGCTCTAAAGCTAGCTCTACTAGTTGGTATTTATTGAATTTTTCTAATTCTTCGAAAACCTGCTCTAATGCTGGCTCCGATGGTTTATGTATTTTCACTTGTATGTACCGCTCATATATTACTCTAAATTTTTGCGCAATTTTTATTCTTATATTCATTTTGTTGGTACCGCGGTTATCTATTTCAATTATTAGCTCAGGTAGATGTGATACCTCGCTTGGAGATAATGCCTCCATGACGTGCAGTTGATCAGGCTGCTCGTTTATGGTGCTGTTTTCCTTTTTAATGCTTGGCGTCTCTTTTGTTTTTCTTGCTATTGCTCGGGTTTGAACTTGTAGTATTCTAATTTCTTTTAAATCGTCACTATTAATTTGTATTCTAGATAGGGCGTCTGGTCCAACATTTTCCTTTCCTTTTACGTATTGGATTTCAAAGTTGAATTCTTCGAGATCTAACCGCATTCTTGTTAACTTTGATGTTGGGTTTTTCATTCCAAACAAGTATGCCAAGGGTCTGTGGTCTGTTCTTACTATGAACCTTCGGCCGTACACGTATGGTTTGAAATACATTACTGCCCAGTGTATTGCCGCTAATTCTTTTTCGATTGTTGATTTATTTTTTTCACCTTGGGTAAATGTCCTACTAGCGTATGCAACCGGGCGCTCTTTTCCGTCGTTATTTTGAAACAGTATGGCCCCGCATGCAGCGTTTGAGGCATCTGTTGTAATTATAAATTGGTTATTGAAGTCTGGATACTGTAATATCGTTGGGGATATTAAGATAGATTTCAATGTTTCAAAGGCTTTTGATTGTGTCTCGGTCCATTCAAATTGTGCATTTTTGCGTAGTAATTTATTTAGAGGTAGCGCGATTTCCGCCAAATTCGGGATGAAACGGCGATAATAGTTGCAAAACGCTACAAATCGCCTAATTTCGTCAGCAGTTTTAGGTATTGGATATTTTTTTATAACTTCGTACTTTGAAGTGTCTGGGCTAATGCCTTCTGCTGATATACGGTGACCGAGGTAAACCACTTCCGTATGGAAGAATTTGCACTTATCTGGGTTTAATTTAAGGTTTTTCTCTCGCAACCTATTGAAAATCGCAGTTAAGTTTTTCAGGTGATGGGCTTGAGAACATCCGACTACAATAATATCGTCGATATACAAAAAAGCTGTTTCGGGTGTTAACCCTGCCATGGCAATTGCCATCATCCTTTGAAAACTGTTTGGGCTGATGTTTAGCCCGAATGGCAAACGGGTATACTGATAGTGACCTTGAGCGGTTGAAAATGCTGTATATTTTCGCGATTGCTTGTCTAGTGATATTTGGTGAAATCCAGACATTAGATCAAGTGTTGAGAAATACTTGGCTCGTCCCATTTGATCAAGTATTTCTTCAATTCGCGGTAATGGAAATTTGTCAGCAAGAACTTTTTTGTTCAAACTGCGGAAGTCTACTACTAGTCGCCATTTTTTGTTTTCATCATTCGATTTTTTGGGAACCAGCAATATCGTAGAGTTATATTGAGAAACTGAGTTCTCGATAATTCCATCCGCTAACATCTTTTCTACTTGTTTGTTGATTTCTATTTTATGTATGTCCGGAATTCGATAGTTTTTAGTATACACTGGTACATTGTCTGCTAATTCAATGTGTTGCTCATAGAAATTGTTTGCCGTTAATGGTTCGTCCTCTAAAGCAAAAATGTCTTGATAGTCGGAACATAATTTTTCAAATTGTGCCCTTGCATAACTAGGAATTGCATCAAGCTTTAATTTTGATATGACACGGCTCACTCTACTAATTTTAGATGTGTTTATGTTTAAAATATTGAAGTCTGATAATGGATATGTTATTAAATTGATGTCGTGTACTGTAATTATTTTATTAGTGGTATTGAGAATTCTAACTATTGGATTGTCAGGAGAGATAATTGATCCTGCAATAAATATTCCAGGCTGAAGTTCTTGTCTAGCAATGACTAAATCTCCCAAATTGTTTTTTGTGTTTATTTTAATCCTTCTAATGATTTCGCAACGTGGTGGAATAGCTACCGAATTAGTAGAGGGACCACTTAATATTGGTATCTCCACTAAACCATCTGGTGTGTTTATAGTGAGTGTCCATGTGTCATAATCTATTACTGCTTTATGCTTTATTAAGAAATCTAACCCCAAGATTCCGTCAGCCCCTATGGAGAAATCATCAGTTACTATTTGAAAAGTATGTTCCACTGAATAGTGATTGTTGAAAGTTAATTTGGTTTGTGTCGATCCGAGTGATTATTTCTTCATGTCTGTAACACCTTATTAGGTTATTAGGTTGGTATAACTGGTTGCTGTTAATTTTGCCTTTTTTGAATATTGAAATATCTGCACCTGTGTCTACAATGAAGGTGCATACTGTCTCACACATATCGACGTATGCCCTAGCGTAATTTGTTAATGACAAGTTAAGATTTAGTACTCTAGGGTTGCGTTTGTCTGAACCCCCAACCGTTGCGTCTCCGATTCTGGTTGGGGGACTTGACATTCCCCCGACTCGTAATGATTTATTCTTCGGCTGTGCCAATTATTTTGTGGACTGGCATTGGTACGCGTAATTCCGCGGTAACTATTTGGATTGTTATTCCGTGTTCCGACTCGGCTATACTGTTGCGCAGGCCACTGTTTTCAGCTATAATTATTGTTGGCATTATAACCCTGTCTGTTGTGGCTGTTGTATCCTTGATTAATTTTGTAGCCGTTTCTGCTGTAGTTGTTAAAATCTTTTCTACCGCTAAATCCTTGCCAATTGTTTCTATTTCCACTCTGATTATAATTGTTTCTTGGCCTACCAGGTTGTTGCGTAGCATTATAGTGTAGTACACTACTCGACGGTTGCTTATCTACTGATGCTGCTTTTGCAGTAACCTCTGGTAGTGTTGTCAGATTACTGGCCTTCAAAATTAAGACAGTTTCTTGGCTAGCCACGTTACTTATAAATGACTGTACCGAAAATTTTTCGGCCAATTTTTCCGCTGTCTCTCCCTTTGCAATATTTTCTGCAATGAATGCTCTGGCTAGTTGACTTGATAAGTTTTCGATTTGATTTGCAAAGTCTGTTAATTTCTTATTTCCTTGTTGACACGACTTTAGCTGTGCCAAGATAACGTCTGAAGAGATGCTGGCTGTGAATTTTTGTTTTAATTTGCTCTTTATAGTTGCTACTGAATTTGTTTCTTCTGTAATTGCGTACTTAGCTTTTCCTATTAGTCTTGTCTTTATGAACTTTATCATAACATTCTTATTCTCAGCAGATGTTAATTCAACTAGCAATTCCATCGACTCGACAAATGATTCTGTTTCCTCATGTTTACCGTCATACGGCTTGAGAAGCGCCGTCGCGGTCTTGATGTCAAAGTTCGATACCATCTTTGCTTGCCTTTGTGCTTGTATCAAAATTCTTATCTCTTCTACCAAATTTTTAATTTGTATATAAATTGCTTTTATTTGTAAACCAGTTTCAATGGTTGTATCTAGTGCCGTTAATTGTCTCGCCTCGTTTTTCAGAGAGTTGATTGTTTCCTCTTTTTCCTTTAATGTTTCTTTTGTGTATGGGCGATTCTTACTTTTCTGAAAATTACTCAATATTCTAGTTAATTCCTCCTTTATTTGTTTAAATCTTCCATTCATTAGCTTTTTTTTTTTCTTTATTTAAACCTTTATGACTGCCGGTGAATTTAAATATTTTTTTCGTAGACTCTTCTTGTGATCTTTATACAGTTTATAAATAAGTTCCCCTAATTTTATTACTGCAATGATTATCAACAGTATTCTGATGTCTTCACTTGTAACATTTACTGTATCCTCAATGGTTAAATTGTTAACAATTTCGCCGTTGTTGCCTGCCTGTTTTGAATTAGTTTTACCCATTATATACTTCGAATTCTAAAATGATATCAGCCCAAAAAAAAAATTAAAACCGCATCAACTTACGAACAAGAACAGAAGAAGAAAAATAATTCAAAAAAATATGCCTTATTGTTTTATATGAATATGCAATATTATTACTTTTTTTTTAAACTATCATTTGTTATTTTGTCAATTGAAAACAGTTAAAAAAATTAAATAAAGTCCATGTCACTAATGTCCTTTCTTATTCTTGGTCCTTCTCTTCAGGGCGTTTAACCGCTTTTTTGCTATTGCTGCTAATAGCATATACTTTTCCTTCTCCTCCTGAGTGGCGACGATGTTAACCAATTTTCTGCAGTTGTCCAATTCTCTGACCAGCTTGGCTCGCTCTCCTCCCCAACTCGGTTTGGGCTTAGGCGGGATTTCCTTCCTCGCTGTTCTCTTCCTGTATTCCTCAATTGTCAATTTCCTAGGTCCAGGAATGTACGTTGGAACCTCTTGATTGCTTTCAACCACGGGCTTGGGGATGTATGGCGTTGGCTTTACCCCTGCCGGCTACAATGTTAAATTTTCGATGATGCTTTCTGGTCTCTTAGTCTTCGTTGTTTGCTCAAGTTTTTGGACGAATTTGTTATTCTCCGGCCTCCTAGCCTCTGTTGCCTCCTCAATTATTCTGCAAATCCTGTCAAATGCAGCGTCCAGCTCTGACATGCTATACTTGATAGTTGATTATACTTTTGCTGATTCTTCTACGATCACGGTCGCCATGTGATGCGCAGCTTCCGCCATGCGCAGTTAGGTGATTTAAAAAGTTTATTCCTTTGGAGTAGCCGCAAGGCCTAGCTCCAGTGGAGTAGCAAGTTTAGCCTAGCTCCGGGAAATAAAACTTAAGAGCAGCTACTCGAGCACAACTCTTGTAAATAAGACGCTGGTTTACTAGTGTCTGATTCTCGTTTATTTTCGATCTATATTTATATTAATATTTTTCTTAAATCTAGATACTACACATTTTTTTCCTTATTGCCTATTGTGCATTTTTCCTTATGGGTCATTCGATTTTGCTGATGGATAATTTGTTGACGAATTTTTGCCCCCTTAATCTGTCGCATGTTATTTTACGTTATTGTTTACATTGCATGGTCAGTGAACGACTCACGTGCTGCGAGTGCATTCTTTCAGGTGTTTTGGCAACGTGATCAGTTGCTCGTAAACAAATCACCATGCAGAATTAGGTCGAGCGGTTAACGCTCGCTGTGTTGCTTGCAATGTAAGTCGCTAATTAGCTCACCTGGGCTATTCGTTATTAATGATAAAAAATATGTTTTCTAAATGGGGTTATCACACTA
The DNA here is from genome assembly GCA_963082835.1 of Leptogaster cylindrica. Classification (NCBI taxonomy): domain Eukaryota; kingdom Metazoa; phylum Arthropoda; class Insecta; order Diptera; family Asilidae; genus Leptogaster; species Leptogaster cylindrica. The sequence goes on from OY720107.1 coordinate 19,043,502, forward strand.
GAACTCACCTAAGGACAAATTGCAGTAAAAACATTACAGTACAGTTCACTATTTCCTGGGCAATAGCGAAGTATTACCGGGCCTGCTAGTTTACGATAAAATAACAATTAATTTCGTTTATATGCAATTCAAAAGAAAACAAAAGAAAAAAGATGAAGATTGCTTAAAATAAATTTAGCATAGTACAATAATAACATACAATTTTCATCAAAAACTTTATACGTTACTCAATCTAACAAGTGTATTCAAATAACTGGCAATGGGTTTCATGAAGTGACAAAACTTGCCTCTTCTCAAGAAGAAGCAGATACGCGTATGATGCTACACATAAAGGATGCTGCTATGGAATTTCCTAATGTAATATGTGTATCTAATGATACAGACGTGTTGGTTCTGGCTCTTTATACAGGGTGTTTTGAGGGGGGTTGCAGATATTTTGCATACGGATTGGGGGGGTCATTGTGAATATTTTGAGCCATATTTGTTATAGTCCAAAGTCGCATGGTTTTTGAGATATTCGCAAAATTCCGATTTTCTGCTAAACAGGGGTGTTATAGAGGTGAACAGCCAATAATGCATCTAATTAGAGTTTTTTGTCGGACTTATTTGTGTTTTTTTGTTGTGCTAGGAAACAGTCCACCGAAAAAAAATGTTACCGCAGCGTACAAGGTCCAAAATAAAAAAATAAAGGCAAAATAATACCAAGGAAAGTAGTTTTTCACATCAGTCTTGTAAGTTCCGTTATCTGTAACAAAGAAACTACCCAGTGTATCACCCTTCAAATAACTTAAAAACATCCTTAATTTGTACTCTTTCTAATGATGTAATAACTTTATAAAACTACAAGAAATTATTAAGACATTCTTTCGAAAGTATACGTAATCATCAAAGTAGTAATCAAAAAACAAAAATCTTAATTTATGATTAAGTCTAACTTTGGACTTATTGATGTTCAAAATGGCTACCACGATTCCTGATACAAGCTCGTCCACGCCTTCTCACCTCCGTGGTAGTTATTCCTAAGCGCAGCTCCCTTTTCATAGTTTCACAACCTTCCTCTATTTTTCGTATCAAGTGGTCGCGACTTACAATCTCTTCATCATAGACGAGGTCTTTTAACCTACTCCATACAAAAAAGTCGACCGGTGTTAGATCCGGAGATCTTGAAAGCCACAGTATAGGACCATTTCTGCCAATCCACCGATTTGGATAATTTCTATCAAAATATTCCCCTACAATTCTTGCGTAGTGTGCGGGACAACCGTCGTTTTGGTAAATCATGTTTCTTCTCAAGTCCAATGGCAAATTGTCTAAGAAATTAGGCAGCTCATTTTCTAAAAACTCTAAATAGTTATCTCCATTTAAATTGTCTGGTAGTAAATGTGGCCCAAGGAAAACGCTACCAATGACACCGGCCCAAACGTTAACAGAGAATCTCCTTTGCGAAGATACTTGTTTTTTCAAATGTGGATTGTGTCCTTTCAACTCCCAGTAATGTTTGTTATGGAAGTTTGTAATACCATCTTTATCGAATTTAGATTCATCTGTCCATAAAATACGTTTCAGGAACGTGGCGTCTTCCATATCTTGGTCGAGCAAATAACGGCAAAAAAAAAAATATGCGGCGTGCTGGGTCTCCTTCTTGCAATTCTTGGACAGGGGTGTAATGAAAAGGGTGTTTATTAAGGGGGTATATCATCCAGCATCCACGCAGAGAGCGACCTGTATATAAAACGCGGATCTAGTGGTCGAATTCGATTGATAGACATAAAAAACTATAGCATCCGTTGTGGGTAGCATCCGTTGGTCAGGTTGTGATACAGTAAGTGCGTTTTGTGGACAAGGAAAGCTTAAAGCGTTGAAACTGTTACAAGGCAATGTAGAATTTAGCTTGCTGTTTTCACGGCTTGGGAGTGAATTTACCCTTTCAAATTCTGACGACAATTGAATCCAAAAATTTACCTGTCAGTTACACAGTTATATAGAAAATGTAAACGAACTAAGATACCACATGTTTCAAAGTCGACAAGGCCAGATAGACTCAGCTCAACTTCAAAAACTGCAGAATAGTAATTGATGGGTCAGCTGCCCAGTGCTCGAGTCCAGCCTAGTCCCGTATTTTTCACTACAGGGTTTGACTAAATTGTGGACCGTTCTTCGTGAAAAGCCCTATTCGCAACCGCCCCCCAAATAAGGGTTATTTTTGTATATTCATCTGCATGACGGTTAAGGCAGTACATTTGGAAATCGTTGATCTCACTACTGAAGGCTTCATGTCGGCACTCACAAAATTTATCGCAAGGCGCCCTTTCGTCGCCAGAATAATGTCCGATAATGCTACTAACTTTATAGGCGCCAAACGGGAGTTAATGTGCAGGAGAGATGGCATAGAATGGAGCACCATTCCGGTTCGTAGCCCGAATTTTGGCGGGCTGTGGGAAAGTGCGGTGAAGCAAGCGAAGTACTTCTTGAAACGAGCGTTGGGAAACGAATCCTTCACGTTTGATGAGCTTCAGCGGTTGGCCTGTCAAGTAGAAAGTATGATCAATTCCAGGCCCATCACTCCGCTCTCTAATGATCCTAACGATCTTGAATGTCTAACGCCGGGGCACTTCCTTACGGGCAGAATGATGCGAGCAATACCTTCGCCCAACTTAGAGGAAATTCAAACAAGCCATTTGATTCAATTTGGCAATTGCTACAAAGTAAAATACAATCCTTGTGGTCCAGATGGAGGAACGAATATCTACAGGGTCTTCAATCCAGAATCAAGTGGAGTGAAAGGAAACCCAATCTGCAAATTGGAATGATGGTGCTCCTAAAGGATGACAACGTTCCCCCGTTAAAATGGCCTTTAGGACGTGTAGAGCAGGTGCACAAGGGCCATGACAACCTTGTTCGCGTGGTCAGACACTACTCGAGCTATCTCAAAGGTTTGCCCTTTGCCCATCGATGAGAACTACGCGCAGTTGGAAGTGGACACTTCCAAAGTGGGCGGCTATGTTAATACAGAGACCTAGCCAACAGGCCATAGATTAAAATATTAGTAGCTAACAGTAATTTAGATTGAAATGGTAACAGTAAAACCCAGTTAAAATTTGTAATTTATTGAATTCTTGTATTTGAATAACTAATGAGTCAGTCGATCGTTGCAATTGTTCCGGGCCTCACGGCTTATGGTTTCTAGTCGCGTAGAGTTTGGTTTAAGTCTCTAAATATTAAAGCCTTGTAAATAAAGCCATTTTATTATAAATTAAATAAAACCCGGTGATCGACCATTGGTTTTCGAAGGGTGTTTATTTTATTTTCGCTACCCATCTCGCTTTCGATTTCGATATTTTCGGGAGCAAAAAACCCTTTGCGCATTAACACATAGGTATAATAATTCTTAATTGCGGATAGTACCTGGCGGATCTCCAGATGGGGTCATAAAGGTTGCGAAGGACGCATTTTGGAAATTCTTTAATTGCTAACAGATGTGCATAATTGCATATTACCAGGGACGTACGAGTATATGGTAATACGTATTACTTATAACAGCCTCATCGTTTGATTGAAGCTCCGAAGAAATTATGTCTACTTATATATCAAAATGTAAAATGTTTATATGCTACTTATTAATTTTGTCTGGAAGTACTTACTAGGATAAAATATTTTAATACATTCATCATGCTTTTTTTTTATGCTTTTTGTTTCGTCATAATAACCGGATTGTTAATGTCTTGATATTTCTTTTTACATTTTATATGACTCTTATAATATTTTAATTGATTTCTTACATCTACAATATGATCGTTATCTATTTTCTTAGAATCTATTTTTCTGTATTTCGAGTGGTTCTTACCGCCTCTAATTTCTCTAATGAAGTTTTTCCCTGTCTCTATTATGTTATCATTTCTATTTTGATTTAATCGATTGATTGTGTTTTGTTTTTTATTTAATGTTTTTTTGTAAATTTCTTCGTACTCACTTTCATGCACTTTTCCGTTAATAAAATTTATAGGCTTTTTCCAGGTTGTAGTATGAATGGTATTATTATAAAATCCGATAATTCTAAGAATTTTTTCCTCCACAGTACCCTTATTATTATCGTCATCAAGCTTCAGAAGGCGTATATGCTTGTTTAAAGTATTGTGTAGGCGGTCAATATCTGAATTATAGGTATGGTTACTATTAGAACAAAAATGGATTTCTACGTTCAGTTTCTTTAAAAACTCTCTTATTGGTACCTAGTGCCTAAGTCCTAATTCGTTGTCTGCTACTATCTTCTTTACATAACCGAATTCTCCGAAGTATTGAGTTAAAGCTCTTTTAAATTCAGGCTAGCATCTACCTGATATCTTAATTGCACTAGCGTGTTTTGAGAACTTAGCAACTATGGTGAGGAAGAGAAGATTTTGGAGGGTGTAGAAAACATCTATATGAATTATTTCGTTGGGATTACGTGGATTTTCAGTTAATTTGTAAAGTGGTTTTGGTGGTTTTCGTACGTATTTCTCAGAATTACATATATCGCAATTATTGATAAATTGTGTAATACGTTCCCTCATTTTCGGGATGTAATATTCAAATTTAAGTTCTTGGAATACTTAGTTCTCTCCAAGGCGGTTATTTTTCAAATGTTCCTTTTCAATTAGTGTGGTTAACTCATTTTCATAGGTGATGTCCTTTGATAGCGTTTCACAACGGATAATTTTGAATTTGCTATTGTTGGAGAAGTATTGAAAGTACGTTGTTTCTAAAACTTTAAAGAATTCTGCATCCTTTACAAGGACAGCGTTTAGTCGGTCGGGGTTAAAGTGATTTTTAAATATAGTAATGGCGGTTTTTTCGTCTAAAATTTTTACAGATATTATGGTTCGATTTTTGTCGAAAATTTGTTGTTTTTTATTCTTAAAGAACCTGAAACTGATTTCTTAAATATAATTTGGGTTTTGAATACATTAGTGGATGATCTACTAATTGGAATAGCTCTAATTTCTTCAGTTAGATTTAGTTCTGGGTTTATAATTCTTGATAACGCATCTGCGTTGCTATTCTTAGTTCCTTTTTGTATCGGATTGTGTAGTCATACTCAGACAATTTTAGTCGCCATCTTACAAGTTTTAAATTGGGTTCCTTTAGAGAAAACAGCCATGTTAAAGGTTTATGATCCGTTTCGATAATGAATTTTCGACGAAAGAGATCTGGACGGAAATATTTTGTGGCCCAAACTATCATTCTCAATGGTACTATAATTGATTTCGTGGTCGTTGAGTGTGCGACTGGCGAAGCAAATTGGATGATTCTCCTGCGACAAGAAAAAATCTGCAAGAAAGTCTAAGATTTTATTGCGGAAAAAAACGAAAGTCTATTATTTTATTTGGTTCCACTCAGACTTCATTTCTCCAAACTTTATTCCGGTACACCGATTTTTAACCCGAACTGCGTAGCGCGTACAACGCTTCACAGTTTCAGTTCAGTGGATATTTGAGGGAAGTGGAGATGTTTTTGTTCAGAGGTAGCTTTGCGACGCGCAATTAAACATTTTTGAATCAGAGAAGTGATCAGTTTGTGTTGAAAAATAATAACCGCATTGAGTACGGATCAGTCAAAGATCTCACGTAAACAAAGCTTTGTTAACTCGAAAATAGGCGCGGACTGTAAATTCCTCGTCGGGGCCGACTGTGTTGATAATGCCGAAGAGATTACTGGCAACAATTTAATATTTGCAAATACGTCTCCGGTTTTTCAAACAATGTTTTTCGGGACCATGCCCGAAGAGGGAGATTCAATAAAAGTTCCCAAAATCCACCCAGAGATGTTTCACACAATGGTGAACTTTTTCTACACGGGAGAGATTATTATTGTTTCCGTAGAGCAAGCAATTGATTTGTGGTACGTCGCCGACAAATACAATATTGTAGAGTTAATGGAAGCCGTACCTGATTTCATAATTACAAAAATCACGCCCCAGAATGTGTGCCGTATTTTGTGGCTTTCAATTTTGTACCGAAACAAAATTGTAATGAAAAAATGTGAAGAGGTAAGCATTGAAATTTTGGAGATTTTCCACAGAATATCACAAATTTTTCGTTTCATATCGATTATTACATCAGAAAGTTCAGCAATATTAAAGGACTCAAGTTTTTTGGAAGCAGATATTTTAGCTTTCAGTTTCATCCTGGACATGGAAAAGCTGAACGTTTCTGAAATTGATTTGTTTAGAGCGCTGGTGCGATATGACAACGCACGCAAAAATGGCGGCGAGGCCAAATGCGAGCAACCGCGCTCCACCACCTCCCCTGAAAGTGAAACAGTCTCATTTCCAGGTGGTCTTGAAGTAAAGGAAGAAACCGTTTCTGATGGAAATTTGATTAATTCATGTGGTGAAGGATCCTCAAATCAAGAAGGCACACTGACAGAAGAAGAAGAACATATTGAAGTGAATGGAAATAATCCATTGAAAGATCTCGTGAAAAAAATTCGCTTTTTATCGACGACGCCTAAAGTGTTTACCGAATGCCTCAAAATGTCGTCCTTAATTTCACTTCCTGACGCACACAATATTCTGGTAAATATATGTAATCCAATTGGTCGTACACATCAATTGCCCGAAGGATATTGCACGATGAAGGAGAAACGTGAGCTGAAGTCACATGTGTACAAGATCCACCAAAAGTATAATTGTTGTTGCCAACACATAACTGGTAAAAAACAATCTCATGAAACTTTAAACCTCAGGAACGCCCAAATTTATAAGTTTTCCTTAGACTTCCAATGCAGAGCCAAAATACAAATGGCAGGTTTGAACAATATCACTTATTTGTAGGGGTCTGCGGGGCCCCGTATTTTGCGGGCCGGGTCGGGCCGCTAAAAAAGCCCGTCCTCGGGGCGGGGGGGCAGTAAGAGCCACGGGCCGAAAACGGGTCCGGTCGAGGTCGTTAATAACTTATTTCAACTATGATTTTGTGAAAAGCACAGTAAAGAGTATTCTTCAATTTGCTGCCTTCTTAACCAATGAATATCCTTAAAGTTAAAAATTCTCGATTGTTAATCATTGATGATTACTAATTACTTGCTCTTTATATCGAGTTTAACCACCGATGAGTCGATAGCATCAAATGTAAGTGATCAGAAAATATTTTGTTTTGTCATTATTTATTTTAGAATTTATACCTTTTGTTTAGTAACTTTATTTAACTTTTTGTAAGATGTTTAATGTTATTTAATTTTATTTATCACCTGTGACAGTTTGATGTGATACTTTTCTTTGCGTTATGTACACTAAAGAAAAATTATTGTTTATTAATGACTGAATTCATTCCTTCTAGTAATTTTTATTTAAGTCATATTCATCATTTTGTTTTATTGTTAGCAGTTTTTTTTCTATTCAAGTAAAATTGTTTACTTACAGAAACAACTATCGTTTATTTAGTTAAGACATAAATTTGCAGGGTTAAAGGGAAAATAAAAGTACAAGAACAAGACAAATTTGCAGCAAATTATATTTTGTAACCAATCGGCAATGATAACAAAAATAATAAACAAAATATTATGTTCTATACATTTTAAATTAAAATAAGGTTTGCAATAATAGTGTTCACTGTTCAATGTTCATATATACTAGGTCTATTGCGAGAAGCAATTTTTTTGGGAATATCTTATCCTTCGGCCCGGCCCGGCCCGGCCCGAGCCCAAAATTTCCGGCCGGCAGACCACTAAGGGTAATTCGACTCGCTTATACGCGAAGTTCCATTGAGTAAAAGTTTACTCTGGAACTGGATGCTTGCATTTTTATGTAATTTCTAAAAGTGTCAGTGTACCCGATCAAGCTAAATGAAATGTGCTTTGTTAAGCAGAGGTGTTCTTGACCTAATTTGTTTGTTTACATTTGTCCTCATTTGTTTATCACACCCTTCCCCTTATGGGAAAAAAAATAAACATGCGTTCATGTTTTTTTTTTTTTTTTTTTTTATAATATAATTTTGATACATTAAAGATTTTTTTTTTTTTTTGTAATCTATGCTAACCTGGGTATTCGTGACATTATCTTATAGAGATTATTCTATTGTAATTTATTTTCTACGTCATTAAGTAGGTACATTATCGTAATGGATTTTTCTTAACCTATTCTTGTTAGCTAAATGTGGAAGAAGTTGACAAAAACACACCTGCTTTGCTCGACGGTCCAGAGGAGAAGAAAGTTTTATTCTGACAGATGTGACATGTACTTTCTTAGCGCTAGTGACATCTATTGTATTTAATAAAAATGTTCTTATTCTAACACGCCTCCTCAATTTTATTAAATTAAACCTAGGGATGGGAAAAACCTACCGGTTTAAACCAAAAACCGGTGTTTTGGTTCGATCAACCGGTGTTTTTTCGGTGATGTTTTTGGTTCGGTTTTCACCGGTGATTTTTTTTAAATGCAATAACTGTAATAAGTAGCATAAGTGTAAATGTAGCTTTAGGAATAAGTAGCCTAAGGATATATATATATATAGCTTAAGTAAAGATGTGCCAACTTCACAACAATGAACTAGTGGAGAACTGTCAGTGGTGCAAAACATGTGATGTAGGAAGTAGCTAGAAGTACAATTAAATAAATGATTATCTTTCAATAATTAAATATCCTTTATTAAACTCAGTGTGTCTAAACATAATACATGGTGTCAGAAGTAAAAAATTGAGTAAGATAGTGAATTCAGATGAATAGGAAGCAAGAATAGCAAAACGAGGTTAGGGAAATAGCAAACAAGGGGAAAATGAAGGGTGTGAAAATCTAGGGATATCAATAAAAAGAATAATCATCGGGCGTCCGCAGTGAGAGAAATCAACAGGGAAAACAATTTAATAACAAAGTTGAAAGGAAAAATGGAAGGAGGAAATCGATTGCCGCCAGAATTACCACGGGAAGACCTGGCAAAAGAGTGGCCAGCATGGAAGCGGACGTTTCTTATTTACATGAATGCAACAGGTAAAATTAAGGAATCGGAGAGTCAGAAAATCGCAATATTCTTATGGTTAGCGGGAAAACATGCAACGGACATATATAACACCCTATTTACAAATGATGGAACAGCAGAGGCAATGTTGGGAGGAAATGTTAAAAAATCTGAAAAAGCAGACGGTGCAGTGGATAAAGAGCGTTTGCTGACAGAAGTACTTGCAGCCTTTGACAAGCACTGTGTGCCTAAAAGGAATAAGGCAGTGGAGTCATTCAAATTCAATTCGATTGCTCAATCAGAGGGGCAATCGATTTCAGACTTCGAAACAAAGCTGCGGAAGCAAGCAGCATTTTGTGAATATCAATGTTCCTGTGGTGCATCATACGAAGAGAGAATGGTGCGAGATCGCATCATTCTAGGCGTACTGGACAAAAAGCTGCAACTTAAGTTGCTAGAGGGCCAGGAGGACGAACTTCAAAGCATCCTGGATAAGTGCAGGGTAAGTGAGCTGGCAGGTGTCAACAAGAAAATCATTACAGCAGCATATCCTCTGGCATCTGTAAGTGCAACGCAGGTAGGAGAATCAGTTGGGGAATACAATCTGCAGGAACAAGCAAAAGGTTCCCAACTTCAGTCACTGACAAGAAATCTTTGTTACAATTGTGGAGCGCCGTTTTCGTTATCGCATCTAAGGGTGTGTAAAGCAAATGGGATAACATGTGGAAATTGCGGGAGACAGGGACATTTTAGAAAATTCTGCAAGCAGTCAAAAGTGGAGAACAAAACCTTTAAAACAGGAAGCAATAGGGACAACATGGGAATCGTCAATAACTGTAGGCCATCATCAAGCTGGAAACCATATGGGAAATCTGCATTAGGCAAACAGGGGTATCCTGAGAGGGACAAACAAGTGAGGAATACAACAACCTCACATCAACGAGGACAACATTCTTCAAATATGCTAGCGAGTTGTCAGTGGGACTCATCAGAAGCTTCAGGTAAATTAAAAACTAGTAGTAAAGTAAATGTTAATGGTCTAAGTAAGAATAATTACAGAATAAATATTAGTAAGCTGGGGGATAAGGAAGAAAAGAAGAAGTGGTGGAAAAAGAAATATTTGATTGGAAATCGTGAAGTAAACTTTAAAATTGATACAGGAGCGGATATTAACTGTATACCCATGAATTATCTAATGAATAATGTAAAACGAAATGAAATAAAGGCAGAAGCTAGCAATGTATATGATTATAGTGGTAATCTTGTAAAAACAAAGGGTAGTGTTGTTCTTGAATGTAGAGAAAAACAAAATAGAAATAATAAAACAGCTAAGTTCTTAATTGTTGAGGAAGGATATGAGCCTATATTAGGGTTACCAACACTGATAGAGTTTGGAATAGTAAAGAGAGCAGATGATAATGAGTTAAATGTCATAGTTAAAGAGACAAATATCAAAGAAAATTTTCTTGCAAAGAATAAGGACTTATTTGAAGGGCTGGGACAGTTCCCAGGAAAGCAAACAATACATCTTAAGGAGGAGTCAACTCCAGTAATCATGTATAAAAAGCGTATACCCAGTAGTTTACTTGGTAGTCTTAAGGAACATCTGGGTGAAATGGTAAAAAAGGGAATCATTGAGTCAGTGACTTATCCAACGGACTGGGTAAACAATATTCAGCTGGAGCATAAGTCCAGTGGAGAATTGAGAATATGTTTAGACCCAAAATCATTAAATGCCTGTATCAAAAGAGAACATTATCTCATACCTACAATTGAGGACTTTATATTGCAATTATCAAATAGGAAAATATTCACGGTACTAGATCTAAAATCAGGGTTTTGGCAAATGAAATTAGATAGGAAAAGCTCGTTGCTGACAACATTTATGACTCCATTCGGAAGATATAGGTTTAAACGTGTACCTTTTGGGTTAAACTGCGCACCTGAAATGTTTCAGAGAAAAATGGTACAGTTGTTTGGAGATATAAGTGGAGTGTTGATATACTTTGATGATCTTTTAGTGACTGGAAGCTCATATGAGGAGCACGACAGAGTGTTACAAAAGGTAATGGATAGGGCTAGAAAAAATGGAATCAGATTTAACAGAGAAAAAGTACAATACAGGGTAACTGAAGTTAAGTTTATGGGTCATCAAATAGCAGAGGGTAATATTAAACCATCAGAGAAACATATTAGGGCAATTTTAGAAATGAGGCAACCGCAAAGCAAACAGGATGTTATGAGATTTTTAGGGTTACTCAAATATGTAGGACGGTTCATTCCAAACTTATCAGGGATATCAGGGGGATTAAGGGAACTAACAAGAAAAGAAGTTATGTTTGAATGGGGAGATAAACAGCAAAGGGAATTTGAAAACTTGCTGAGAATTATATCTGATGAGCCAGTACTAGCAATTTTTGACCCAAAGAAACCAATAGTGGTACAAACAGATGCTTCTAAAGATGGTCTGGGTTGTGTGCTACTTCAAGAGAACAAACCTGTGGCATATGCATCTCGTACTCTGAGCACTAGTGAGCAGAGGTGGGCTCAGATTGAAAAGGAATTATTGGCAGTGGTTTTTGCGTGTGAAAAATTTCATTATTACTTGTATGGAAGGGAATTTATAGTTGAGAGTGATCATAAGCCGCTGGAAACGTTAATTAAAAGAAGAATTGATGAAGTTACAATGAGATTACAAAGAATGTTTTTATTTTTATTGAGGTACTCAATGTTACAAATTAAGTATAAACCGGGAAAGGAAATGTTGGTAGCTGACTGCTTGTCAAGAGCTCAGTTAACAGAGATTAAGGAAAACAAAAATATTAAGGGAATCATACATGCACTCAGGGTAAAAGTTTGTTGGTCAAAGGAAAATTATCAAAAGTATAAGAAGGAATTAAGGGCGGACAAGGAATATGGGAAAATTGCTAACTATGTGAGCAATGGGTGGCCAAACTATCATCAGTTAAGTGAAACAGGTCAAAGACTCTATAAATATAAGCATGAATTGCATTTGGAAAAAGGAATGCTATTAAGAAATCATCGGCTGGTAATGCCTAAGAAATTACAGGGGACTTTACTAAGGACCCTACACTCAGCACACATGGGAATTGAAAAAACATTAGCAAAGGCAAGGAAGTATTATTATTGGCCAAATATGAGTAAGCAACTTAAAGAATTAGTTGAGGGGTGTTTAGTGTGTGAAAAGTTTAGGAGAAATAATCAAAAGGAGCCTTTGGTACAAGACAAGAGACCAATGTATCCCTTTCAGAAAGTGGGCATGGATCTTTATGAGTATGCAAGCAGGGATTATCTAGCAATAATGGATTATTATTCTAATTTCTTAATTACTAGACAAATAGCAAGTAAAACAATAACAAACATTGTAAAGGTCCTGGAGGAAATATTTCAAACAATAGGATATCCATCAGTTATCAGGTGTGATAATAGTCCATTTGACTCTCGAGAAATGAATGCATATGCAAACAGCAGTAACATCAGCATAAAATTCTCAAGTCCGAGATATCCACAAAGTAATGGCCTGTCAGAAAAGTCAGTGGCTATAGCAAAAAATATAGTTAAGAGGTGTCATGAGGAGGGTAAATTGCAGGAATTGCAGTACAGGGTCCTAGATTATAACACAACACCAGTTGCAGGTCTTAAGACAACACCAGCTAATCTGTTCTTTGGGAGACTTGTACGAACTAAGTTACCTGTGGCAGAGGAATTGTTAGTTCGACAGACTATGGGTGAAGAAGAGTTTGAAAAACAATGGGATTACAAGAAAGATTGTCAGAAATATTACTATGATAGGACAGCCAAGAGTTTGCCAGTGTTCAATATAGGAGATGGGGTTTTGTTTAAAAAAGATGGAAAGGAGTGGAAGTATGGAACCATTAAGGACGCAGTAAGTGGCAGATCTTATATAGTCAGGGATAAACTCGGAAAGTGTTATAGGAGAAATAGGCGACACTTGTCAAAAACAAAGAATAGTGAGATCATAGAGGAAACTATGCCATTAGAAGGGTTCAGTGGATACAAGGATAATGAGATAAGTTTAGAAAATGCAAGTGAGGATGGGGGAAGTATAAATGAAAATAATGAAAATAGGTCTCAAGGAGAAGAACAGCCAATCGAAAGCTTAGAGAATAACACAGACAATGAGCAGCATGCTAGACAAGAAAATAGGGGTAGCGAAATATACTACAGAACGAAAAGTGGAAGGGTAGTCAAACCTCCTCAAATGTATGGATTCGAATAAGACTTTAAATATAGTTATGTATCAAAATAAATGTAAAATTATTAATTGCGCTTAGTTAAAAATTAGAGTAAGAATGTTTTAAAGTAAGTGGTTTGAATAACTAATTAAAAAAAAAAAAAAAAAAAAAAAAAAATTTTTTTTTAAAAGAAAATAGCATGTAATAAGTAGCATAAGTGTAAATGTAGCTTTAGGAATAAGTAGCCTAAGGATATATATATATATAGCTTAAGTAAAGATGTGCCAACTTCACAACAATGAACTAGTGGAGAACTGTCAGTGGTGCAAAACATGTGATGTAGGAAGTAGCTAGAAGTACAATTAAATAAATGATTATCTTTCAATAATTAAATATCCTTTATTAAACTCAGTGTGTCTAAACATAATACAATAACCGGATAAAAAAAACCGTCAAAATAAGTTTTGTAAACAGAAAGAAAACATGGTAATTTTTACACCTTTCGGTGACATTTTGCTTTTTAGAAAACAAAAAAAACTAAATTGTAATTAAATTATTGATTGAAATGGATTTGAATTTGAAAACTCTGCCGCTAACGGCCTGCGGACATACACGCGAGGAAAGCAATCAGCAAATTTAAACTCATTAAAGTAAAGTTTTTGGGCTTTAAAGCTTTAACCCCAGTTTGTTATTAAAAAATTAAACAAGAATCAATATTGAATATACATACATACTATTATACTTTTTTTGTAACTTAGGCGTTCCGCGCTTGGCTTAAAATTATAAATAATTAAAAAACTTTGGTTATTATTTATTGGCTGCATTTTTTACTAGCGATCCCTGCAAATGTTTAACTGTTTTGGCTTTTGAATGAACATTTTTATAGTTGCCTTTTGATATATAGTTGCCTTTGCATCTGAAGGAAATAGATATTTTGTTATAGTTTGTGTTTGATTTCAGTTTTGAGTTTATATTCAGGCTACAGCTGCTCAGGACCAGCTCCATATTTGCTATGCACTATGCAGCAGTAGCGAGCTTTTGGTGTTTAAAAAATAAAAGTTTTTAAAAAACACCGAAAACCGGTTATTTGAAAAACCGGTGATTTAGAACGGTTAAAAACCGCAGGAACCGGCAGGAACCGGTTGGAACGGTTAAACCGCAGGTGAAAAACACCGAAATAACCGAAAACCGGTTATTTTGGCAACAACCGCCATCCCTAATTAAACCTAGCTTATTTCTTAACTTAATAAACCTATTTCCACGGAGAGGCTTTGTAAATATGTCTGCTAACATATCCTCGGTTGGACAGTATACATAAGTGGCAACCTTATTATCCTGATAATCCTTAGCAAAATACTTGCGCGTATCAATGTGTTTCGACCTCTCAGATGATTTATTGTTTTTGAGTAGCGCCAAACAGCTTTGATTATCCTCGTACAAGTTGATGGTAAGTCAGGAACGATACCCAAATATCTTAATAACTTATGAATCCATAACAACTCCTTTGATGCTTCTGATAAGGCAACGATTTCTGCTTCCATGGATGATAGTGAAAAGCACGACTGCTTTCTACAGCACCAACTTATTGTAGACACATACAGCTGAAAAACGTATCCGCTATTCGATTTCCTGTGCTTATTTTCCGCCCAATTCGCATCTGCAAAACCAATAACTTGTTTTTGGTTTTTCTCGCATCCCAGTTTTAACTTTAACGAAATACTTCCTTTTAGATATTTTAACACTCTTTTATATAGTGTTGTTGTTATCTCCATAAATTCTTTATTGTGCTTTTGATATTTATTTTTGGCACAGAGTTCACAATTGTTTATGAAGTTAGCTATTGTTTTCTTCATTTTTCTCCATCTATATAGACCTTTGATTTTCTTGTATAGTCGTGATTGACCAATATGCCCGCCGGCAGGTGTAGAATGAAAGTTATGTAATATTTCATGTATTTTGTTCTTGTCTGTTGTTTGTTTTTCGGGTGTATATATTATAATATTTGTATTACGTAGCTCTTTATTTCCTATAGTTTTAAATGCGGTTATTCGAATTAATTTAAATATGTCGCTCTCTGCAGAGAGTCTCAGAGTTTTGGTCTGAGATGCTTTAATTATGTACTTTTCCAACATTTCGAAAGTCAGCCCTAATGCTGTTTCTACTCTTTGTTGTTCATTTATATACCGCTTAAATATTTCTTCGTAGTTTTGCACTATTTTTATTTCAATTTTTCTTTGTTTATTGCTGCAGCTTTTAATTTGGAATTGCAATTCTGGTAACTGTTTTACTTCCGTCGGTGATAATGTTTCTGTAACGTGCAGTTGATCAGGCTGATGAGTTACTGATGTATCATCCGATTGGGTATTTGTGCTTTCTCTTATTTTAGACATCGCTCGCGTTCTTACTCGTACAATGTTGATTTCTTTTAAGTCATTAATGTCGACTTGTACTCTTGATAAAGCATCTGCTCCAACGTTTTCTTTTCCTTTTATGTAGTGGATTTCGAACTCTTCCAGATCTAGCCTCATTCTAGTTAGTTTTGATGTTGGGTTTTTCATACCGAATAGGTATGCTAGAGGTCTATGATCTTCTAGTACTATAGATTTTCGTCCATACACGTACGGCTTGAAATATGTTATAGCCCAGTGTATGGCCGTTAGTTCTTCGTCTTCCTCTATAGTGGATTTGTTTTTCTCTCCGGGAGTAAATGTTTTACTGGCATATGCTACTGGGAGATCTTTTCCATTTTTGTTTTGTGATAAGATTGCTCCACAGGCATAATTCGAGGTTTCGGCTGAAATTACGAATTGACTTTTGAAATCTGGATGTTGTAAAATTGTTGGAGACATTACTGTTGACCTCAAAGATTCAAAGGCTGTTTGTTGTGCTTCAGACCACTCGAATTTCGTATTTTTACGAAGCATATTATTTAAAGGCACTGCTATTTCCGCAAAGTTAGGGATGAAGCGGCGATAGTAATTACAGAACGCTACGAATCTCCTAACTTCATCCGCGTTTTTTGGTACTGGATAATTTGTGATAATGTCGTATTTTGAACTGTCTGATCTGAAATCCAGTGTCCGAGGTACGTCACTTCGGTCTTGAAGAATTGACATTTTTCGGGGTTCAATTTTAGGTTTCTCTCCCTTAATCTTTTGAAGACTGCTAACAAATTTCTCAAATGGTGTGATTTCGAGCATCCAATAACAATGATATCATCAATGTATAGAAATGCTTTTTCTGGTGTCAGACCCTCCATGGCTATTGTCATCATACGTTGGAAGCTATTCGGGCTTATGCTGAGTTCGAACGGTAGTCTTGTATATTGATAGTGTCCCTGATCAGTTGAAAAGGCTGTGTATTTTCTAGAAGTTTTATCTAATGTTATTTGGTGAAAACCAGACATTAGATCTAATGTAGAAAAATACTTCGCTAGCCCCATCTGATCTAGTATATCACGGAGAACGTAGTTCTCCGCGGGGTGCGCAAAACAAAAAATCTGAAGATCTGATGATTGTTGTTGAAATGCACCACTATATATACAGGAATAAATCGAAATCGAGGACCAAGCTTTCAATTCATGACTGTTGGGTATCGTTAGAAAGGTGTTGGGCCATAGACTAGGAAAATATATTCAAACTGGTAATCCACGCACTATACAACCCGAGATATGGCCAATTGAAAATTTGACCAAATTTTTAGTTTTTCCAATATAACCCAAAGGTGGGTGTCGACCTCAAGACCTTTTCAACGGTACCTTACATATTAAAATCGAACCATCCGTTGAAAAGTTATAGCCCTCCAAAATTTACGGATAATTTTCATGAAATTCATGAAAAATTACCTACCTCAAATATGTAGTTTGTTTGTACAAAAGTTGAACCGATTTCTGTCGTTTATACCTCTATTTTTCGGGAATAAGTAGGGCTTCCAGAATCCGATAACATTCTTAACATTCCTTTGAATTTGATCGAGATATAGACTTTTCAATATAGCCAGATACACTTTTTAAAAAATATAATATCTCCACTAAAATCCAATAAAAGGCGTTCGTATATGAATCAGTTGATCGGTGTTGAACTAAGTTTTCAAATGGTGGCCAGACGATCTTAACCAGACATCTAGTTCAAGAAAAATATTGAAAAAACCAAAAAGTGACCTGCCAAATTTTCGATTTGAAGGCTATTACTCAAAATTGAACCAAGCAATTTTGTTAAAAAAAACTAGTCGTTTGTAGCTGACAACCCAACTATGATGGCTTATCATGTGAATTCTGGGAAAACTCTAGTTCCGGAGAAAATGGCATCCGAATAATATCGCGAACCGGGACAAGTGAGTTTTTCAACAATTTTGTAAAGAATGAAAAATGTTCGAATAAAAATTTCAATCGCAGCATTCCTTGATGAGTCCAAAACACCATAGAAAGTGAATAGGAAGGCTTTTGTTCTATAGTTTTCAAAAACTATGAAAAAAATGGTAAAATCCTAGCAGATGGTCCCCCTAACCTAACATTAGCAGCTCGAGTTTTCCAGTTTCTCACACCCCTCAAATGTTTGTAGGGTAAAGTTGAATATAGCAAAAAAAAAACTCTTAGCGAGTTTAAAACTGACGGGGTGCCCAATAGCGCATTAACTTGTATCCACAAAAGAGTTGATATAAATGTTTGTGGTGTGCGTGCATTATTGTTCCTTAATAAAATCAATAAAAATTTACAAATACCTTTGCGCATGCAATTGTTTCTTTGAGGTATTTGCTTTTATTTGGTGGTATAAAAGTTTCCAATATATTTGGAAATGAATGTTTCTTTGAGGTATTTGTAAACTCTTATTGATTTTATATTAAGGAACAATTGCATGCGCAAAGGTATTTGTAAATTTTTATTGATTTTATTAAGCTCGCGTATTTAGGAATGTTGTCTAGGTTTATTTTGGCAATAGCACTGTTTGTTCTGTTTTGTGTTATTAAGTTTTTGGTTACAATATTGAAGTCTTTTAGTGATTGTGTTTGTAAATTAAGTTGGGGTATTGTTACCGTTTTGCTAGTAGTATTCAAAATTTTTACCATTGGATTATTCCTTGAAATGATTGCTCGTATTCCCCCGCTTCATAGTGATTAATTCTTTGGTTTAATCGATTGTTTGTGCTTCTATAAGTGGAGTTTTGGTTAACTCGATTATATGTTGTATTTGGCTGGTATTGACGCCATGATGTATTTGCTTGCTGCCGTCTTGGCCAGTTATATTAATGTCTCTCCTGTTGTTGTTTTGCCATGTGGTGTTATTGAAATTTCTGTGATTCGGCCTATTTACCTGAGAATTCCTCGTATTGTTTACCCTGTTCTGATGAGGATTTTGGAAATGTCTTTGTTGTTTTGCCTTGTAGTGCAATATATTATGCGCTTGTGGTTTATCCACTGCTATGACTTTTGTGACCATTTCCGCTAGAGTTGTGGCATCGATGTTTCTGGGTTAGATATGTTAGTCACAAATGATTGCATTGAGAATTTTTCAGCAAGCTTCTCCCTGCTTCTCTCGTTGCAACCTTCTCTGCAATGAAAGCTCTGGATAATTGGCGCGTCAGATTTTCTATCTGTGTGCTAAAGTCTGACAGGCTTTTTGTTCCTTGGTGACACTACCGTAATTGTGCTAAAATAGCATCTGATGATAGTTTGATAGAGAATTTTTGTCACAACTTGATCTTTATTGCTTCTACAATCTACAGTGTTTGTTTCTTCTGTAATACTGTGTTTTGCTTTCCCAGTTATTCGTGTTTATCATAAACTTTATCATTATATTTTTGTGTTCGTCTGGGGTCAACTAATTTAATAGATCCATGGATTCGATGAAAGTTTCCGTTTCATCGTGCTTACCATCATAAAACGGAAGTAGCGATGTTGCTGTTTTTATGAAATCGGAGCCCATCTTATTAGGTTTTTGTGCGCTTATGAATTCCTGAATACTTTTTACTATGTTGTCAATCTCTATATATACTGCTTTCGTTTTGAGTACTGTTTCAGCATCTGCTGTTGTAACTACAATTGTTTTTGCTTCTGCGGAGAACTTATCTATTAATTCTTCTTTTTCTTTTAGTGTCTTTTCCGTGTTTGGGCGATTTTTGCTCTTGCCGAAATTTGATAGAATTGTTTCTAGTTCCACTTTTATTTTTGCTAATTGTTCCATTAATTTTTATTTATCCGTAGGTAATTAGATAATAGGAATATATTTATATATTTTTATTTTTATTTTTAAATATTTAATTCTGCAGGCGTGCTTAAATAACGTTGTCTTAAACCATGTTTATGATCTTTGTAGATTGCGTAGATGAATTTCAGCAATTTAACGCATGCAATTATTATTAAGAGAATAGCAATTTCGTTATTTGTAACATTAACTGTGTCTTGTATATTAATGTTGTTTATTACTTCCCCGTTATTTTCCGATTGTTTTGACTGTGTTTTCCCCATAATGCAGTATGATATTTTATTTATATATTTATTTTTATTTATTTAATTATTTATTAGTTTATCGCTTCTTTTTTTTTCTTTATGCCTTGTTCATTCGTAAAATGAACTGCGCAAAGAAATTGTGATGAAACAAATTAAAATATTTATTCGAATATCAAAACACGTCTGCTCCTTATCGATTTGAAAATACAATGATGAAAAATATGGCAAAATAAAAGTAAACTAGACTAATACATAAATGAGATAACTAGACTAAAATTTAAATATTACAGTGACACTAACATGCCTATTGTAATTTATTTTTATTTTAATGCTAGCCTACATATTATTTACGTAATATTTCCTTTCAATATTTTAATTGTTTGTTGTTTGTTTTTCTTTGGTTTATTTTTTTTTTTTTTTAAATTTTTTGTATTTTATTTTATTAATTTCATTTTCCAATCTATTTTCTTTTTATTATGTTTAATTGTTTCTTTGTTATTATAATAAGCTGATTATATTTTTCGGGTTCTGCTTCAGTCGCTACCAATTCTATTAATAATTTGTAGTTGCGTAGCTCCTGTGCTACCATGGGGCACGCCCATGGCCCAAAACTCAATCTTTGGGTGGATTCTTACTGGCAAAACCGGTGACAATCATGTTGCAAAGCCAGAGTACAATATCCAGTCATATGTTAATATTGTAGA
Source organism: Leptogaster cylindrica (assembly GCA_963082835.1). NCBI lineage: Eukaryota > Metazoa > Arthropoda > Insecta > Diptera > Asilidae > Leptogaster > Leptogaster cylindrica. The sequence continues at coordinate 19,063,794 of OY720107.1, forward strand.
TGAGAACTGTTATGATCTTCCCTAGCTTTGGATACGACGGATAGGTTTGTGTGCAGGGAGAGAATCGGTAATCTATCAGGTAGTGGAGAGATACACTAGGTTCTTGTACCTAGTGCGTTCGTTGAGCGCAAATCTGGTTCCAGGATGCGAAAACAAAGGGTGTGATGTGGAGGACACCTCTGGGTGAATGCCCCGATGGTAATTACTCGTTGGGCCGCTGGGATAGCGGGCTTGAGGGATGATACCCTGCGGCGATGTACGCTGGCTTGGGTGTAGGTAGTGCTGGCCGCGCACAGCTGCGAGCCGGGGATAATTTAGTTGGGCGGAGCAGCGACTAGCGCCTTAACTCCTGAGGAGGATTTGGAGCAGCGAGGGTTCGCTTTAACTCTGAGGATCGGTTGGAGCAGCACGAATGCAGAACTCCAGGCTAAAGGGTTGAAATTACATTACTTCAATTCACAACTGCCGTGTTATTTTTCACAATAATTCGCTATTCATTTCACTAATTAAACCGATACAAAACTTGTTCTTGACTACTAATTGGCTTTTAACAAACTTTAAAACCCCAACCGGGCAGAGTTTCCACTAGCTCTTTTTTAACAATACTGAACATTTATTTTAGGGTGACAATTACCTTTATACATTTTAATTTGAAAGAGCAGTCCTCGCTGAAAACTTCCATCATGCCGCAGAAAAATTCGCAACGTTAAATATTGATTGGCACTTTATACCCCCAGGAGCTCCCCATTTTGGCGGACTGTGGGAGGCGGGAGTTAAGTCAATAAAATATCACTTCCGTAGAATACTCGGCCAAACATTGCTGACCTTCGAGGAACTCACTACCGTTCTCGCTCAAATAGAAGCCGTTTTGAATTCGCGCCCGCTATGTCCGATATCAGCTGATCCCGAAGACTTGACTCCACTAACTCCGGGGCATTTTCTCATCGGAAATGCTCCACTAACACTACCAGAAAGGAATCGCAGTGAAATCAAGCCCTCTCTCTTGTCTCGTTGGCAACTTCTACAAAAATTAAGGTATGATTTCTGGAAACGATGGTCCTCAGAATACTTATCACGATTGCAGCAACGATCTAAATGGAAGACGGTTCACCCACAAGTCAAGATAAGAGATCTCGTCCTTCTGAAAGAGGATAATCTAGCTCCTTCCATGTGGAAACTTGGCAGAATCCTCGAAGTGCATATGGGCAAGGATAACCACGTACGCGTCGCGACCGTGAAGACAGAGTCTTCTCAGTTTAAACGACGAATTACCAAAATTTGCGTTTCGCCATTTATCAACAAAGAACAATTGGAATCGCAGCAGTGAAGCGGCTAATCTCCAATATAATAAATTAACTATTAACTAGTAACCTTCATTCGTTTTATTTCCTCAGTTTTACTTGAACTTTATTTATCATAAGTCATAACACGTTATATCAATGTACTATACATGTCTTCTTATTTCTGCAGCTGCAACCATCATGTCTCGCTACATCGTTTATTTGTTGGGTATTCGACCCGTAGTAGCTCTGATTGCATTCGATTGTGGTCATGACAAAATGAATCATACTAGAGTCTCCTCACTCGGCGTAGGAAATTGCGAACTGGAACTCTCCAACGCAATACACGAAAATGAAGATATTCAATTACTGGAACGAAATACTGAATCATCCGTTCACGTTCTTCAATGTAACCTCAATATTCTGCAAACGGTTTACTATTGTGGCATGTTTAGTCACTTGTCCTTAGTCCGTCAAAAGACGAATGCACACAAGTGCACAACAAAGGGACATATAAACTACAAAATGGGAAAACCATTAGCGGTCTCAAAACAAACTCATCTACTCGATTCACTGAGACAGTTGCAGGCTCAATTGACTCAAAAGGTAACTGCGTCGGAACTACGTATAACTTCGGCTCGCAGTCGTGGCAGAACGTAATTGTAATGTGGGCCCTAGAATTCACAGTTCATGATTTCACTGCCACTGTACGCCTGAACGACAATAAAGTTGTGCTGCGAAATAACGTTCTATGTTCATATTTAAGCACAAAATGCATGGACATTGAATACGGTATGAGTTTTTGGTACCTAAAAATTGATCGTTCCTGTGAAACAACATCATTTACGGTACTCTATGAAGGAAATGCCACCAGATCACAAAGTACAAACATATGATGCCGCGAACAATGAAACCCATATCATTTACGCCGTACATTCGGGTGACATTATTTTCGCTTTAGAGACCGTGAAGGACATCCAGGTATGTCACCACAATGGATATCAAACCGAACATCCCCGATTAATCATTGCGAAGAAAACCCAGGACGAATATCACTTCAAAACCAAATCTGTAAACGCAAGAAACTTAGACTTATTTACATACATCAACGCTAAGTTCGTTTACGTTGAAAGGCACCTAAAACACCATATTGAAAATCTTCGTGCACGCCTTATCCACAAAAAGTGTGAGTTGGAACGCCAAGTGCTAGAAATTCAGTTAGCGGTTGCCCATCAACATCCTGCCGAATTTGCACTTATGCAGATGAAAGAACCTGGCTTCACGGCAATCTCTCGGGGAGAAATTATATATCTCATAAAATGCCAAGCCGTAGAAGTCACGGTCAGGAAAACCACGAGATGCTTTCAGGAACTTCCCGTGACATACAACAACCACAGCTACTTTATGACCCCAACAACTCATCTTCTGCATGAATATGGGACCGAGATTCCTTGTTCGCCAACTTTAATGTCCGCATTTTTAATTCATGGATCGTGGTATGCATTCAATCCTAACAGCCAAAAGCTGGAATCACCTCCGCACTTACACACCGCTGAAAACGTTCCATGGAAGTATGAGAACATTCCGGATCTAATAAAATAAGGTATATATTCTTACGAAAACACCGAAGAATTGCGACGACAGATTATGTACCCCACTGAAAGGAAAGCAATCGAAAATGTCATCACCAAGACTCTGATCGGCCATGACATTGATCAGCAAGATATCAACGTTATACATATGTTTTCCTCCGAGAAGCTAACTCATCTAATGTCCAGATATTTGCGACCAACATGGGCTGTTATGACTAGTGTCGGGAATTTGAACGCTAGCCTCTTCGCCGTCTGGAGCATATTCCAAGGACTAAAATATATCCACTCGATAATTATAAATGCCACGCTAATCCAACGAGTCTACGGGAAAAGTTGGTGGTTATTCGGCTCACTGTGTGACACGTTAATTCATTATGATCCGCAACCATCGAAACTCTACAGCTCCAGAAGTCGATGATCAACTAACATCAATAACTTGCCTTCCGGAAGAGAATATCAATACCAACGCGCGGACTATTGATTTGACCGCAACCTCTGCATGAACCACAATGTTTCAACTACAACGGATCTGGACACTGTCACTCGGCAAACCCAAATTTATCCACCTCTACGATAAAAAACGAACTGTACTTAAAATGCATTCCCCCCATTTGTCCTTACTCCCCACTTCATAACACCTATAATCCACTCCTTCAACCGTCACATTTGGGCGAGACGGAGCGCCCTTTAAGTAACTCCTTTCAACCGGTGGAGTCAATGTGTAATGGGAGGAAATGCCCTTGCACAAACTCCCCATTTTTTCATTGATCATCTTATGTTTTCCAGTTTTTTCATCATACTTGAAATCAGGAGATTTCAAGGCCCCCCGGTATGTCTACGACAGCAATATCGACCGAATTTTTCCATTCGACACCGGGGAAATTCGAGCGCCAACATTCCTGATCCCAGCAATCCAATTTTCACAGGTCACCACCTCCCGAATGCAAGTCAGCGTTTAGGGCGGGAATGCGTCCATCGATCACCGATTGAGACGGATTAAATAAACCAGTGGTCAACTAACGGACGATATCCGCACACCATGCGAGACGGCGTAAGCCTAAACAGAACTCAGTTTACAGTTGAATTATAATTAACCTTAACTTTGTATCTATTTCAATTTGTTCATATCATATTGTAATTTGTATCGTATAGTATATTTTCCAGTGTAATTTTAAATAAATAGTTTGTTATTGGGAAGGTGTCGCGTTTCTTTAAGTCCGCTCCGTGTCAATCATTAGTGATTAGTGATTTTCAGATCTTCCACAAGGACAAGGAGCCGAATCTACGGCAGCAGAATTTACACACTGCAATATTCAACGAATGTCTGAAACAAAGCTATTTCCCTGTATTGTGGAAAAAATCAAAAATAGTAGTCATCCCAAAGCCGGGTAAGCCCCCAGAGAATCTAAATTCGTACAGACCAATCAGTCTCCTAAATATTTTGAGTAAAATTCTGTAAAAAATTATTAAAGAAAAGCTTACTAGGTTTATTGAAGAGAAAAATCTCCTGCAAACACAACAATTTGGTTTCCGCCCTGGGCTAAATACTATTCACCCGCTAGTTAAAATAAAGCAGCTAGTAAGAACAAACTTCGCACAGCATAAGTCAACAGGTATGGTATTAATGGATGTTCAAGCAGCTTTTGATTCAGTATGGCATGATGGATTAATCCATAAAATGATGAAATCGGGCTTCGATAGCCATACGATTGAAATCGTTAGGAGCTTCCTGTCTGATTGAACATTCCACGTTCACATAAATGGTGAAATATCCATGGAAAAAAGAATCTCCGCCGGGTGCCCGCAGGGGTCTTGTTTACCCCCAATACTTTATAATTTATTTATCCACGACTTTCCCCAACTCGATAACACAGTATCTTCCATTTTCGCGGATGACACAGCTATCCTTACATCGGGGGTTCTGGCAAGTGACATCATGGGTATTCTAAGCGAGGCCACCCAAAAAGTAGTGGACTATTTCACTAAGTGGAAAATTGTAATTAACCCATCGAAAACCCAAGCAATATATTTTTCAAGGAAAAGTAAACAGTGTTATACCCCGCAAACAAATCTAAATATTAACAATAATGACATCCTCGGGGAACCCTCCGTTAAATACCTAGGGGTAATGATGGATACGAAATTAAAATTCAAAAATCATATCGGTTACATTGTAAATAAAACAAACCTGCTCACAAGAACTTTATACCCGTTCATAAATAGAAAATCAGAGCTTAGTATCGAAAACAAGCTACTGATTTTAAAATTGATATTTCATGCTACAATATTTTATGCCGCTCCTGTGTGGCATGACTCGGTTGCCTGTCACATACAACGACTCCAAGTTTGCCAAAACAAGCTGCTCAAAATGATCCCTTGGCACTTTCCAACAAATCGTCTTCACACACTAGCAAATATCGATTTAGTGAAACACAAATTAGCCACTATAACTCAAAATTTTTTTCGATAAATGCAGAAACTCCGAATATACCCACATTCGAGAACTTTTATCGAAATGTCGAAATTTTATCCAAAGTGACCATATAAATTTAAAAGGTTTTTCTTTGTTTTTCCCCTTAACGTACCATATTAAATTAAATTTGTAAATATTCACATTATTGATGGAAATCAAGTGGTAAAGCTACATAGCTGATCCCTTGATTAGTTAAGTATATTAATATCGAAGCACTGTAAATATTATATTTCTGGAATAAACATACATACAGTCGCTTTTAATGTGACCAAAACAGACATTTTGGAAATTTCCGAGAACTCGAGGGTAACGTATACTGTTAAAGACAAAAATTCGTGTCTTGGCCACTTTTAATGATACTTCTATGAAAAAATTCAGTATTATACAGTGAACTATCCTGCTTTCAAAAAAATTTAGTAAGCACTATATGTTCATTTGTTTGGTTAAAAAAAATAATTTTAGTAAGATTTTAAGAGCTTTTTTGCACGAAAACTTGTTTTACAATAAAGTCCATATCTCTAAAAGGCACTGTGGGAATTTCGTCAAATTTTTTTTTGAAACTGATTTACACTGAATTTTCTATCAGGTCAAGAAATAAAATTCTTGCATATTTGCCTGCTTTATTTACAATAGCTGTCTGTTGTCTGTCTGTTGTCTGTCCGCCAGACGATAACTCGAGAACGCTTATAGGTACATGATTGAAATTTAGTACAATAATACTTCGTTACAATTGCAAGGTCAATTTCGAAAATGAGCAAAATCGGGCAACACCTTCTTAGTGTTCCCATGTAGGATCCATTATCTTTATAAAAAAAACTTGGATTTTCTTCATAATTGCAATTATAATAATTTTCTTTCGTTAAATTTTATATATTATAGTACATATATTATATATTACTGTATTGTTTAAATTTTTTTAATAATTCGAAGCCATCTACTTCCTCACCCACCCACTTTGCCCAACCTCCTTATAAAAAAAAAAAAAAAAACAATAACGGTAAAAAAGTAAACTAACAGACCATACGTATATACTTAAATAGTATATTTATTAGAATATATGCATAATATTTGCATATATACAAAATTTAACGAAAAAAAGGCATTATATAATTGCATAATATAATATAGGGTTTCATAATGGACAACGAAAGATGCCGACCAACAAATTACAACATTAACGAGTTGTCACGAAAATTTGTATCTGGGCGTTTTCGTAGATACTGATTGCGAATTCATTTTCGACATTTTTCAAAACTTAACGAATTTGTGGAAATATAGTAAAACCTAAAGGTATTTTGAATTCCCTGATTTCGAATGCACTATTAAAATTGGCAATATTGGTGTATTTATAAAGAATCAAAAGACTGCGAAAAAAAATTTTAAAAATTAAAATAATATTGCTACAATACATAGGACGGAAGCTATGCATGAATGAAAATCAATGCCACCTTAACGAATACCAATCGTCCCATCGACCGAGTGTAACCGGGTAGACCAGCTACTGTTAAATAAAAATAGCATACGTCACAGTGATTCTCCATATTCTGCACCGATCTGGATCGTGCCTAAGAAGACAGATGCCAGCGGTTCAAAGTGGAGACTTGTCATCGACTACCGAAAACTTAACGAGGTAACCGTCGATGATAAGTACCCGATGCCTAATATTGACGAGATTCTGAAGAAATTAGGAAATTGTCAATATTTCACAACTCTCGATTTGGCGAAAGGGTTCCACCAAATTGAAATTGATGAACAAGACATCCATAAAACTGCTTTCAGTATTGAAAACGGACATTACGAGTTTTTACGAATGCCATTTGGTCTAAAGACGGCCCCCGCAACGTTCCAACGTTTAATGAACCATGTGCTGAAAGATTTTATTAATAAAATATGCTTGGTTTACTTAGACGATATTATAATTTTTTCGACATCACTTCAAGAGTATATTACATATTTTCAGAACAGTTAGTCTTAGAAAATCGTATCATCGGAAATATGTTGCTTTTATTTCATATAAAAGGATACAAGTATTCTTGCTCAATACATAAATTGGAATTTCAAACTGATCTAATTCTTATCGTAAGTATAAATGTTGGATAGGTGAACTTAATGTTATGCTACTACTTGTTCATGTTAAATGTCTTCAAACATAATTATATCGAGCACAAAGTTCTGATTACCCGAGATTTTCAACGGCATTTTATTGATAGGTATTGTAGTAGTCGGGGATGAAGAATCGTTGTGAAAATGTGAGCAGCTCAGTTGTACCCAGTTTCGAGAACCTTGATGCTTACTTCTTGAAGGGGCTTGAGTGGCTCGAAAGCATTACTCAGAACCCAATGGTTTAAATTTGAACGTTTAGAGTTTTTAGTAGCTTGAGTAGCTCGAAAGCATTATTCCAAGATCGATTCGCTTGACAAGCCCTAGGGCAGACGTCTAACAATGAAACACAGAGTTTAGCGAATGATCGATTTATTGCATTCTCCTCGGCTATTTATATAAATTGAAATTATGCTAATAATTAATTAATACTATTATCGATACTGACGGTTTCCCCTTACTCACACATTATATTCAAAAATTGCCTAGATGGCGATTTAATGCCCAAAGTGCAATTTCTATGTTACCTCTGGTTTATGGAATTTACCGGGTGTCATTTCACAAGTTAATGCCCGGGCAACGAATTGCAAACCTGCAATTTCGGCAAATTGGGGAATGTGTGAATGACTTATTGAGTGGTGCATGTTTTGCACTTTTTCTTTGTTTTGACATGGATACTCGCGTGCGGTTTTACTTTCTTTTAATTGTACTTATTTGTGCACGTTTTAATTTGAGTATCTTGAATACATGACCTTTGTCATTACAGTATTAAAATTAATAGAATGAATGAAACCTTGACACTTGCACTTCAAAACTAACATCATTCGCTGTACATATCTCGGAACATCCATATTTATCGTAGGTGATTTCTTTGGCAAAATTTGCTTTCCAGAATGTTAGTTTGATTGTAAAATATAATCCGGGATCAATGTAAACTGGATCGCAGAAGCAAACATCCCTCGGAGTATCCATGTAGGTACCACTTATTTCCATAGCGCGACTTTGAAACACTTGTTTTATTCTTTTCATTCAGAATTTCAATTATAACCTTACATATTCCGCTGTGCACTTTCAATTTTACTCCTGAAAAAACGTATTTTTTTGACTGAAGCGATATTTCAAATAACTTAATAAGTGATATTGTTCAAACCTGTCATTTGTATTTTGGCGCTGCATTGGAAGTCTAAGAAAAACTTATAAATTTGGGCGTTCCTTAGGTTTAAAGTTTCATGAGATTGTTTTTTACCAGTTATGTGTTGGCAACAACAATTATACTTTTGGTGGATCTTGTACACATGTGACTTCAGCTCACGTTTCTCCTTCATCGTGCAATATCCTTCGGGCAATTGATGTGTACGACCAATTGGATTACATATATTTACCAGAATATTGTGTGCGTCAGGAAGTGAAATTAAGGACGACATTTTCAGGCATTCGGTAAACACTTTAGGGGTCATGGATAAAAAGCGAATTTTTTTCACGAGATCTTTCAATGGATTATTTCCATTCACTTCAATATGTTCTTCTTCTTCTGTCAGTGTGCCTACTTGATTTGAGGATCTTTCACTACACGAATTAATCAAATTTCCATCAGAAACGGTTTCTTCCTTTACTTCAAGACCACCTGGAAGTGATACTGTTTCACTTTCAGGGGAGGTGGTGGAGCGCGGTTGCTCGCATTTGGCCTCGCCGCCATTTTTGCGTGCGTTGTCATATCGCACCAGCGCTCTAAACAAATCAATTTCAGAAATGTTCAGCTTTTCCATGTCCAGGATGAAATTGAAAGTTAAAATATCTGCTTCCAAAAAACTTGAGTCCTTTAATATTGCTGAACTTTCTGATGTAATAATCTATACGAAACGAAAAATGTTTGATATTCTGTGGAAAATCTCCAAAGTTTCAATGCTTACCTCTTCACATTTTTTCATTACAATTTTGTTTCGATACAAAATTGAAAGCCACAAAATACGGCACACATTCTGGGGCGTGATTTTTGTAATTGTGAAATCAGGTACGGATTCCATTAACTCTACAATATTGTATTTGTCGGCGACGTACCACAAATCACGGAAACAATAATAATCTCTCCCGTGTAGAAAAAGTTCACCATTGTGTGAAACATCTCTGGGTGGATTTTGGGAACTTTTATTGAATCTCCCTCTTCGGGCATGGTCCCGAAAAACATTGTTTGAAAAACCGGAGACGTATTTGCAAATATTAAATTGTTGCCAGTAATCTCTTCGGCATTATCAACACAGTCGGCCCCGACGAGGAACTTACAGTCCGCGCCTATTTTCGAGTTAACAAAGCTTTGTTTACGTGAGATCTTTAACTGATCCGTACTCAATGCGGTTATTATTTTTCAACATAAACTGATCACTTCTCTGATTCAAAAATGTTGAACAAAAAAATCTCCACTCCCCTCAAATATCCACTGAACTGAAACTGTGAAGCGCTGTACGTGCTACGCAGTTCGGGTTAAAAATCGGTGTACCGGAATAAAGTTTGGAAAAATGAAGTCTGAGTGGAACCAAATAAAATAATAGACTTTATTTCGTTTTTTTCCGCAATAAAATCTTAGACTTTCTTGCAGATTTTTTCCAGAAATGAAATCTAATCTAATGTTTTTAGCCCGCCTTAAAAATCGAGTTAAAATTTTACATTTTACTGTTCAAATGGTAGATGGCCGTAATGATCCATGTAGAAATTTCCTTCACGTTTTCATCCACCAAATCTTCGTAGCTTACTATAAACTTTACTATAGTCAACTACGTGGTAAACCGGAGTTATGCTGCAGAACGTCATATGACTGCAGAAATTATGGTTTACTACGGGAGTTTTTAAACGGCCCGTAGTCAACTTGAAAACATGATACAAGGAACATAAGGTATTCAATGATTTTGCACCCGCGCCATTTCGCGCGTCACCGCGTTCACCCAATGAACATTCACGCAATGAGCCGCTGGCAAAAAAGTCGTTGGCATAACTTATATTCCTTGTATCATTAAATCCCAATTGTCAAAATCCGACACTTTGTGACGTCACACTTTCGCGGTCTATTACCGTGAAAAATACATTTCAATTTCTGGCGCAAAGCGCAGATGCCAACATCGAATGTGAATTTGTACATTGTCTTGTACATACTACATACATGATCGAGTTGTTTCAGATACGAAGTTTTGGCTTAGGGCAGGCACAATGCATCGGAGGAACCTTTTGATTGCACAAGTTAAGAAATATTAGAATATTCAAAAATACTTAAAAGTGATGTGATTGTTATTTGGGTACTTAGGTAATTTATGCAATTAAAGTACAAACCATTACCTAAACGGATGTTCAAGGAACCCTGCATAAATATCCTTTTAGCAGAAACATACACGTTCAAAGTTCGTGTAAACAAAGAAACAATTTCATGTGGGCTGCAAACGCAGAGTTATATATCCGTACCTCAGAGCAGAAGGGTATTAAGTCACAAAATGTAAATTTTACAGGAGAGCGTAAAATAGAATAATTTCATTGTTCAAGCTATAAAACATGCAGAAATAATAATTTGTCGCACTTGTTTTCTAGCCTGTACTATTTAATAGTTTAAACTTGATCTAGATAATACTTATTTATATTATGAATAATGATAATGGGTGGTGTTTACACTTATCAAAGTTTTTGAAGACTGAATCTTTAACAGAACACATGGACTTAATACTTTTTATTTTATATTATATTTTATAATATATTTTATTTCCAATCGTCTTCTATAGTAAACCTCTGAATAGAGCGTGAAATTTAAATCTAGGTGAGCAAAAAAACCGAAAAATTGAATTTTTGGACTTAATACCCTTCTGCTCTGAGCAGGGACTGAAAATAACCATTATTTTCGATTTTTCAAGTCAAAAAATCATAGGGAAAAAATGATCCGATTTTGTAATGAAGTGGACCAATCTTACTCTGATCAAATAAAATTTCAGTTTCTGGCATAATTTTGAGAATTGTAACCAATAAAATAAAAGTTACAGATTAATGGTTATTTTCGATTTATATTTTATTGGTTATGCATAACCATTATTTCATAATTTATTTTTTTTTGGTTATGAAATAAGAGTTTCGCCTGACTTTTATAATAACTGTTAATAAATAAGGGTTATCAATTGATTTTTATTTTTCTGGTTATTATTCATCGTTTTTTGATAGAAGCAAGACTAATTTTACTATTTCGACGTAAATTAAATATTAATTACACTAGGGAACAGAAAAAAATTGTTGAATAAATTACATTAAATCGCTACCTAAAATCAGAAGGATCCTAAGTCCAAAATTTCCGATTCTTATTTTTCTCAAGCCAGCGCTAGTCAGTTGCTCTCTTGACGCTGTGATGTGCAGATGGTGGGAGTATTCTGGTCATTTTTCGGTAAAATTTGTGTGCACTAAAGAATCCTATGTCCATGACATTTTATTTTTTGGTGCAGAAATAGCTTAACTCCAATATCTGGACATAGAATTCTCTTGCACTCAAAACAGCTAGTTGTACATGTTTTTTCTCGATTAGTTTGGCTTACAATAATGGGACTTAGGATAGTTTGATTATTAATTTTAGTGTTTTGATTTAGGTGTGAGATAAAAATAAAATTTATGATGTTTGAAAGAACACGAGGGGAACAGATGGTAAAATTGGCTATCCAGAAATATAAAAATACAGGTAAGTTTCTTATTAGGGAGTTAATATATGTCTAGGGATGACAAGAGTTTTTTTAAATTAAGTGAATAAACCGAAAACGGATAACGCTGCGGATGGAAATAATGATAAAAATATCTCTCTACTAACATATGAAAATGGTAAATGGAAGGAACTACCACATGATGTTGGAGTAAACAAAGAAAAAATGAATGATAAAGAGACTGGTAACTTTATGGACAAATTCAATATTGTATTATTAGGCAAATTTTTTTTTTTTAATATGATAGAGCAAAAACGTTCAAATACTGTTGCGCAGTATAATGATCTGCCAGCAAATGAGGGAAATGAGGAGGACGAAAGTGAGTCAAACGGACGAGTCTTTAGAATATCAGCCGACAGAATCTGCGAAATCATCGTCATCGGAATCATCGTCATCGGAATCATCATCTTCGGAATCGACACCGGATGAAATAACCCCACAACAGAACTCGTCAATAAACTCAACTGCTCTTCACATACAACCCTTATCCCGAAAACGAAAGCGGAATGAAACTAATTGGAGGCGAAATAAAATAAAAATACTCAAAAACAGTGGCAAAGCATACATGAATTGGAAAAATATCCCTGTTGCAGGAAAAAAAATGAAGCCCCCATGTCCTTCTACTTGCCGACGTAAGTGTGCCTTAAATTTTACCGAGGATGCAAGGAAAGACATTTTTGATCAATACTGGAATCTCGCAGATATTAACAGGCAACGATGCTTTATCGCGAAATATGTTAACATAAATGCTAAAAGTCGACAAAGACTACGAAGTCTAAGCAACAATGAGAATCTTAATTATGAAAATAGAAATAGCAGAAGAAAGTTAACGTATATGTATTTCTTACCGGATAAATTATCAAAAGAAAATCAGAGACGGCAAGTTTGCCAAACATTTTTTTTAAACACTATATCAATCAGTCACCAAATTGTCAAGACTATTGCTAGGAAAGGGCAAGAAAAAGAACAATTTGTACCTGAAACGGATAATCGAGGGAAATCTGCTCAAAGATATCGTCTACCGGAATCAATCAAGCAAGGTGTAAGAAATCATATCAATAGCATACAAAGAGTTGAATCTCATTATTCAAGAGAGCGTTCAGCAAGGCAATATTTGCCTTCTGGTTTAAATGTATCAAAAATGTATGTACTCTATAAAACATATTGTGCCGAAAATAATATTAAAAATACCGCGAAATTGTCTATGTATCGTCACATCTTTCTTAATGAATTTAACTTGTCATTCCATATTCCCAAAAAAGATCAGTGCGATCTGTGCAATAAATTCAAAAATTCCAATGATATCGAAAAGGCAGCCTTGAAAGCTAAAATTGACGATCATCTCAAACAAAAGGAGTTAGCCAGAGAAAAGAAACAGTACGACAAAAATAAAGCACAACAAAGCACAGAAGGTTACTGCGTAGCTGCCTTTGACCTCCAAAAAGCTTTAATTTCTCCCAAGGATGAAATCTCCCAGCTTTACTATAAACGAAAGTTATCAACGTATAACCTTACTGTATACGACATAGCGAAACGAGACGGTTATTGCTATATGTGGCACGAAGGAATATCTTCTCGAGGAGCCTGCGAGATTGGTAGTTGTGTTTTATCGTTTATTAAAATGAAAATGGATATAGGTATCACAAGCTTTAGTTTCTATACCGACAATTGCAGTGGGCAGAACCGCAATAGGTACATGTTTTGTTTGTATATGATGTGTGCAGCGTGTTATGGAATAAAAATCACGCATAACTTCTTGGAGGCCGGTCACACACAAAATGAAGGAGACTCCATGCATAGTGTGATTGAAAGGGCTGCAAAAAACATCCCTATATACAGTCCAGCGCAATGGTACCACACTGCTCGAGTGGCTTGTAAAAAAAAGCCTTATATAGTCAAAGAAATGTTCCGCAATGATTTTTATGATTTAAAAGCCATGCTAAACAACACGACAAAAAATTGGAAGAAGGACCAGAACGGAAAAGATGTCATGTGGAACAAGGTCCGAGTAGTGGAGATTGATACCGAAACTTCACATATTATTAAAGTGCAATATCACTACGAAGGTGATATTAGCTTTGTCGATACCTTGGAGCGAAAAACTAGAGGAGTCCTGAATAGTTTGAAAGGATATAATTTAGCACCGTTAAGAACCGCTCCAGTGCGAATTGCGAAAGTAAAATTTGAGGACCTAATGCAACTGTGTCGCGACAAAGTTATACCAGAAACATATCATTCCTTTTATTCTAGCCTTACATATCTTCCTAGCACTGAGACAGCCGGCCATTCAGATACGGATGACAACGAATAGAATAGGATGAAGTGCAATTTATTTGATATTTTTGTTTTTTTATGTATTTGAATTAATAAGATAGATTTTGGTTGTTGTTTTGTTTACGTTTTCAATTTTCTTTTTTCATAAATAAAGTTTTATTATTTTATAAACGAAAACTATTTATTTTTATAACGAAAGGATGAATTTTTTTTTATATTTTGTTTATCCTAATTACTATGTTTATAATACTAAGTCCTATTAAAAATTCAAAATTTGAAAAATTTCTAAGAGCAGAAAAAACCAATGTCCACTTTGAGCACTTAGGATCATTTAGACTTTAAAATTTGAATTGTCCGAATATCCTATGTCCAAAAATTGTTAATAATACTTTGTTCTTTAACATTTATTTCCTTTACCTTTTGAAACTGTGCCTTTTATATGCAAGAAAAGATTTCATTATGTAATCTATGTATAATGTATTGGAACAGCAGGCATTCTAAAGTTCAAATGGCTCTCCTGTAAATTTTGCAAAATGTGACATAGGATCCTCCTGATCTTTGGTAGCGAAATATTTCCTTTTTGCACCGGGGCTCTAGAATTCTTCAGACGAAAGTGTTATGCTGTTTAACACGAGTTCAATTCTTAGCTCTAATTCGGATGATCTTAGGTATTCAATAAGAGAAATGGAAGTTGATGATTCATCGTCCGATGAATCGACTAGTCAAAATTTTTGCCGCCAGGAGTTGTTTCTTGCATATCGAGAAATTGAGCAGTACAAGGAAAAAAGGATAGACATAGAGAATGACCTTTTGGAATACTGGGAGAAGAAGAAATTCAAGTTTCCTTTTTTGCGGAAAATGCCGTACCTGCAACCCAGGTGAGCGTAGAGAGGGGTTTTTCAGGATTGAAAATCATTTTGGATGACTTCCGATGCAATTTATCGGAAGATAATTTGAAAAAAATAATGTTTGTAAAAATGAATTTAAATAGCAGCGAATAACAATTTGAATGTCCACATATAAATTATCAATTTTCTCAATATTGTAAATAATATTTAATTGCATGAACAAATAAATGTTTATAATTTAATGGATTTAATTGGTCTTAAAATTTAATTTTAATTTGAAAAGTTTTTTGTCGGTCTCTTGAACCTATTATAAGGTTTACAAACTACAATAATAATAATAATTTTTGTGGATTTTGGAAGCACCATTTTTAATCGTAAAACAACATCAACATTTTTGTATATAAATAATTCAGACTTATATGCCAACACTTTTTACTTCCCAATTATGAATATAGACTTCTTTTTTTCTTTTACCATCATTTCTTGGCGTTGCAAGAGGTTGCTCAAAAGTTAATACTGAAAACTAATAAAGGTACCCACTTTTGAGTATATCCGCTATCCTGTTGATCGGCCCCACCCGACCCGGCCCTGAGCCCTCGAGTAACAAAAAAGCCTCAACCGGCCTTGTCCGAACACAAAATTTCCGCCCCACAGTCCCTTAGAGAAAACACCACCTGACTTGTCCGAAACCGTTAAATACGTTCTGTTTGATATTTACGCACAAGTAATTACAAGTAAAGCAAGGTACGAATTGTGATCAAAAGTAAAACTATTTCTGATGGTTTTGCTGAAAAAAAAACAAATCAGCTTTTAACTTTTCAATTTTCAACTTGATTTTTAAAAAGAGTTTATTTATAAAAGATCAAATATACTACGTTTACCTTATGACAACCAAGCACAATAATGAAACGTTTATCATTTATCAGTTATCTACAAAAGATTTTTAATTTATAACCAAAAAAAAAAAATCGATTAATAATGGTTAACCAGTAACCAAAAAAATAAACGTCATAATATAACTATTATTATTGACAGTTATTATAAAAGTCAGGCGAAACTCTTATTTCATAACCAAAAAAAAATAAATTATGAAATAATGGTTATACATAACCAATAAAATATAAATCAAAAATAACCATTAATGCGTAACTTTTATTATAAAACAGTTACGGTCCCTGGCTCTGCGGTACGGATTTATAAAACATTCAATTATTATAAATTATTATATTATTTGCCACTTCGTAGTCTGACACTTGAGAGCACTGACAATAGCTACGATTTCATATTTCGTAAATTTCCCCCGGCCGTTTTTTTAATGATCGGTATCTGCAGGTCATTAAAAAAACGCACCTATAATTATAATTATTAAGGATGAGCATCTCTCTAGGCTTCGTGAAGCTCGAGGTTAAAAATAAGAGCAAGCTTTTGTGAAGCTCGAGGATAAGGAGAAGAGGTGGAAGCTAGAGGTTATGGAGATTTGTAAAGTAGGTGTCACCCCCTAAGGCATTAAGCCTGACCCAAAGAAAGTTGAATGTATAACAAACTTTCCGATACCAAA
The DNA here is from genome assembly GCA_963082835.1 of Leptogaster cylindrica. Taxonomy (NCBI): domain Eukaryota; kingdom Metazoa; phylum Arthropoda; class Insecta; order Diptera; family Asilidae; genus Leptogaster; species Leptogaster cylindrica. The sequence continues at coordinate 19,080,631 of OY720107.1, forward strand.
AACACCCAAGGAGATTAAACAATTTTTAGGATTAAGCGGTTACTATCGAAAGTTCATTAGAGATTATTCGAAAATCGCAAAACCGATGACAAAATATTTGAAAAAAGGCAGTAAAATAAATTTGTTTGACCCTGAATACCAACAAAGTTTCGAAAATTTAAAATTACTTCACACAAACGATCCAATCTTGCACTAGCCGAATTTCAATAAAATATTCACCACTACAACCGATGCTAGCCAATTTGCACTTGGTGCTATCTTGTCGCAGGAGAAGCATCCAATTTGCTTCGCCAGTCGCACACTCAACGACCACGAAATCAATTATAGTACCATTGAGAAAGATAGTTTGGGCCACAAAATATTTCCGTCCATATCTCTTTCGTCGAAAATTCATTATCGAAACGGATCATAAACCTTTAACATGGTTGTTTTCTCTAAAGGAACCCAATTCAAAACATGTAAGATGGCGACTAAAATTGTCTGAGTATGACTACACAATCCGATACTAAAATGGAATTAAGAATAGCAACGCAGGTGCGTTATCAAGAATTGTAAACCCAAAACTAAATCTAACTGAAGAAATTAGAGCTATTCCAATTAGTAGATCATCCACTAATGTATTCAAAACCCAAATTATATTTAAGAAATCAGTTTCAGGTTCTTTAAGAATAAAAAAACAACAAATTTTCGACAAAAATCGAACCATAATTATATAACTGTAAAAATTTTAGACCAACAAACCGCCATTACTATATTTAAAAATCACTTTAACCCCGACCGACTAAACGCTGTCCTTGTAAAGGATGCAGAATTCTTTAAAGTTTTAGAAACAACGTACTTTCAATACTTCTCCAACAATAGCAAATTCAAAATTATCCGTTGTGAAACGCTATCAAAGGACGTCACCGATGAAAATGAGTTAACCAAACTAATTGAAAAGGAACATTTGAAAAATAACCCCCGTGGAATAGAAGAAGTATTCCAAGAACTTAAATCTGAATATTACAACCCGAAAATGAGGGAACGTATACACAATATATCAATAATTGCGATATATGTAATTCTGAGAAATACGTACGAAAACCACCAAAACCACTGTACAAATTAACTGAAAATCCAAGTAATCCCAACGAAATAATTCATATAGATGTTTTCTACACCCTCCAAAATCTTCTCTTCCTCACCATAGTTGCTTAGTTCTCAAAACACGCTAGTGCAATTAAGATATCAGGTAGATGCTGGCCTGAATTTAAAAGAGCATTAACTCAATACTTCGGACAATTCGGTTATGTAAAGAAGATAGTAGCAGACCAGTAAGAGAGTTTTTAAAGAAACTGAACGTAGAAATCCATTTTTGTTCTAATAGTAACCATACTTCTAATTCAGATATTGAACGCCTACACAATACTTTAAACGAGCATGTACGCCTTCTGAAGCATGATGCCGAAAATAATAAAGGTACTGTGGAGGGAAAAATTCTTAGAATTATCGGATTTTATAATAATACTGTTCGGTCACTTTAGCTATATTTTAATTTAGTTACTAGAACCGAAATTGAATTGTGAATTTCAAGCTGTTTCTAACTGACCTATTTTGAATTGTAAAGAATTGTAGATATTAGTTATGCCCCAATTGAAACTAACTGTGGATTTATAGGAATACTACCACTAGGCTCACTAAATTTGTTCTGCCAAAAACTCTCTCTCTTCCTTGTGGACCGCCGAGCAATAAAGTTCGTTTTTCCAAATTCGCACTTTTTTTTCGATTTTCGCCCCCAACTACAAAAAAGCTTGTAGTTGCAACATTTGGCGCCCGAGCAGGGACAATTTCGTAAAGGAAAAATTTGGGTAATCGTTGTAAGTGAATGCACTTTTAATAATTTGCATTTGCTTGGTGACTGGTGCAGCGTACTTCATTTCGTCGTTGGATTCATCTTTAGAATTGCTGCCGACCAGTTATTTCTAGTATCATTATCAGGAGCTTCACTACACTTCGTTCATCGTGGGATTAAACATTCGTTGCATATTCTACTTGACCAGCACTGGAATTTTCGATCAGCGCTGGAGTTTAATCATCACGAGACATCGTTTTCGTCGTGCGAAATTGTCCTTTAATTAACCTTCCCAAGCAAGCATCACCACGAGGTAATAAGCCACGAGGTAATAAGAGCCATCGTCGAATACCAAGGTAAAGCTTTGCTACAATTCTAATTCTACAATTTAATTTTTGAATCGGTTGAGAATAAAATCGTAACTGCAGGGCTTGCAGATAAAAGTTTTATCATAAAACAAATTACACAAAAATTTAGTGTGCACATTGGTGCTGCAATTACGGTGCTTTCGTGCACCAGACTCGTATCTCTTTGTTAAGTATTTGGCAAATATAGTAACTGTCCTTCCAAGTGAACAATTATCGATTTAATTTACTTGTGGCATATTTTCCGAAATAAACTTTAGCTATATGACGGATTTAGCTAGCGCGAAGTCGCAGCGGTCGACGACACGCGGATGCATTACACGAATCAAAAGGCTCATTGAAACAAAAGGTGACACGTTAGATCATACAGAGCTCGAATGCCGGCTAGGAATCCTCGATTCTTATTTCAAACAAGTTCTAGTGTATCAATCGGCTATAGAAAAAGAGTGCAGAGAAAATACTGCAGAAAGTGGTCAAGAAATCGAAACCCGTAAGGAGCTCGAGGACCTCTATTGTACAACTAAAGCTAAAATACTGTCGTTAATGCCAAGTTGTCAAAGGAGATTCTCGCTGGTGGCAGATGACACGTACGTGGCTCCTCCATCAAGTTCTAAACATAATTTGCCCAAACTTAAATTGCCTCAGTTTAGTGGTAAATACTCGGAGTATCCGAATTTCATAGGGTGCTTTTCTTAGTCGACTCAGATCAAAATTTAAGTGCAATTGGAAAGTTTAATCACCTGCGTAGCTGCCTGACGGGACCTGCGTTGAGAGCGATTCAAGCGTTCGAAATCAGTGAAAGTAATTACGCCAAGGCATTGGCTCAATTAGAGTCTAGGTTCAATAATCTGTATCTCACTTTCCAAGAGCACATAGTCGATCTCTTCAATTTGCCCAAAGTTTCTCGAGGGTCCGCAGAGCAGCTAAGGCTCCTAGTGGATAGCGCCTCCGCACATTTAAGTGCTTTACGGAGTCTGGGTAGTGCTGAGGAAGTCATGAACGCTGTCATCATCCATTTAGCCGTAGCTAGATTAGATCCTGACTCCGTTAGTAGGTTAGAGGAGAATATTGATCATTCTACGCTGCCCTCCTGGGAACAATGTTGCGAAATTCTAAATAAACACTGCCAATTCCTAGAAGCGAAGCAAAACCTAGCGGAAGCAAATTCATCGACACTCAAGCAGCCCAATCTAGGGAGGAAAAAGAAAATCGGTCACCAGGCTACCTCGTTAACAACGTCTACAACTAGCTGCCAGTTCTGCAACTGTTCTGATCACTATATTCAAAATTGTCCTCAATTTTTAGAGCTCCCGGTTTCAGCTCGTTTCGAAAAAGCCAAAGCTAAATCGTTATGCATCAATTGTCTTGCAATAGGACACGGAGTAAAGAACTGTCGCTCTTCAAAATGCAGGGTGTGCTCCATGCCCCACCATACATGGTTGCACAGATACGCTAGTACCTCGACTATTACGGGTAGCATAAGTGATGCTCAATCCACGGATGCATCTGCACCGGCAGAAAGTTCCCTAGCCTCGACTTTACTTTCCAATGAGGGAACAGGAAGCCAAGTAGTCCTCGCATCCGCGATAGTGAAGATAAAGGATAGAACGGGTCAATACCACTACGCCAGGGCTCTATTGGATTCAGCATCCCAATTAAATTTCGTTTCAGAGCATCTGGCGCAACTTCGAAATTTACCTAGATCCAAAGCTTCATTAGCTATCAGTGGAATAGGAAACACATCGTCGGAAGTGCGTTGGTCGATGCAAACAAGCATCAAATCGCGTATCTCAGATTTTCAAACAGACTTTTCATTCTACGTTCTACCACATATTCAGGCCCGGACTTAGTGACTCAGGGCCCCTAGGCACTTGACATTTGCCCCCCCCCCCCCCCCCCCCCCCAACCGAAGCTATTTTGGAAATTTAGCAAATTAAATGCACTAGTACAGAAAATATAATTTTTAATCGACTTTAATGACTTTACTAAACATCAGAATAATACAGTCTATGTTACTATAGTTACATTATTTATTTTATTATTTACTAGGAATAGAGCTAGAACTAGGTCTAGACGTAGACGATAGGAAAAATGTGTTTAATTTAGGAACATTACGAAGAAGCTCTTTTTCTTTTTAAGTTAAGAGGAGGATACACCTAAAAATTTTTCCGAGTTGAAAACTACTACAAACAAGTCAAACCACACAATCGCAGGTCCCTTTTGCTTGTGTGTGTAGCGACGGCATTTTTGTTCTCTGCTCTCTGCAGTTCACGGGCACGCAAAAAATATCGATTTTGCGATGGGCTTCGCCTTGCAGGTGGCTTCTGCTGTTTCTTTACTACTTGGTTTTCTTGCGCATCTCGGCCAGTACTCGGCGCTTGCGGAAAAAAATGATTCTATGGGAAGGGCGAAGTAGGGAACGGGGCAGGTCTTTCGTTTATAGTTTTGGGTACATTTCATTCTTGAGTGAATTTTACGATTGTGATTTGTAAATGCCCGATAAGAAATTTTGTTGGATGAATTTGTTTTCTTTTAGTTTGACTTTTCTAGACATTTTATAGTTTAGATTATTATAAAAAATAGTTTCATTTTGAAGTAATATATTACGGAATTTTTATATATTAATTATTGATAAAATCATCCTTTTCTCAATCTAAGAGGGACATATTTTTGCATTTTAGCTGCATTCTGTGCTTCTATTTATGAAACATTGTGATTTAATTAATATATACAATTGACCAAATAAAAGTATGATTTTTTAAAGATTATTAATTAAGAGTTATTTTATCAACTTAGTGAAATAGAATTAAAGAGACTGAGAGAGGTGGCGCTATTAATTGACATACGTGCTGATTCGGAGGTAAAAAATAAAGAAATCATTACATAACCTACTCACTTGGCATTTCAATAATTTATTGATTTGCCTATTGACCCTAAATTCATGAACATATAATTCTTTTTTTTTGTCTTTATTATTTCTTGGCATTGGATACATTTGCTCAAAAATAATAAACCCTATATACCCTACAACTAGAGTATAAAAAAATTCCAACTAAAAGAAACAAACCCATGAAAACAAAATTTCTTTTCAGGCATTCAAAAATCAAAATCATAAAATTTATACAAGAATGAATTTTACCGAAAAGGCGAAAACTAGCAACGAAAGATCTGCCCCGTCCTCTACTTCCTTCTCCAAAGTATTATGAAGTTGCATATTATAATATAGCATGAAAACTGAATACGGATTAGTACATAGATACATGTACCTAATTATTTTATATTTACTACGTATGTTTACATTAAAGTATTTTTTTTCTTTAGTTGTTTTTCAGTCTTATCTACCTACGTACAAAATTATCCAAATTATTATAATATTGTATACAACTTGCATTTTTACAGACAAGTTGCATATTAAATTGGTACTAGAAAGTAGAAATTCATAAAAGCAAGCCAAACTCCTTTTCTCGAACATGCGAAATTCTAAAGTCAAGAATGAAAGTTTTCTAACGAAATGTATTCGCTGTGCACGTCACCCCCCGTCCTAAAAAACGTAAATTTACAATCCATTGCAAAATACGAATTCCAATGAGAAATCGTTTTGCCCCTTTATCTACCCTCCCCGTCCCAAAATGTGTCAAGTGGCTAAATTGCCCGAACAAGAAAAATGCGCGTAAGCAAAAATCCACTTTTCTGTACATTGCATTCCACTAGCCATCCTGAAATCTTACACCGCCGCAGCGCAGCCTCTAAGTGCTTGTTTTTTGCATGGTCTACCTACGTCACTCGCAGCGTCGCTGAAATTTCTCTCAGAGGAATCGTGTACATGAACGGCACGCTCATATGATACACAAAGTGTTTGAGTGTATATGTTGTCAGCAAATTGTTGGTCAAAAAGTGTGAAATTTTGCCTATTCTTAGGCGTTTACAATTAAATTCTCTGAATTTTACATCAAAATATCGCTAATATTATGCACTTCTTTATTGAAAAAAGTTAAAAAAATAAAAGAAATGACATTTCTCTGTATATGAATGAAGGAAAATCTGAAAAAATCCGTCCAAAAATAGAGGAAAATGCATTTAAAAAATTCAAGAAACTACTCTTAGAAAAATGTCCTTTATGAAAAATCTAGGACCTTGTTTAAAAATCCCCCTATTCACATCAAATGCGAACCTTCAATCTATCAACTGAAGTATATTTCATTGGAATCCCTTCAGAAATAAAGGAGTTATCTGGTATCAACTTTTACCAAATTCGCCAAATTTAGCAAAACCACTTTTTTAAAACTCCTATAAAAAAAAATCTAGGACCTTGTTTAAAAATCGCTCTATTCACATCAAATGCGAACCTTCAATCTATCAAATGATGTGCCTTTCATTGAAATCCATTGAGAAATAAAGGAGTTATCTGGTATCAACTTTGGTCAATTTCGCGATTTAGGTGTATCCTCCTCTTAAGGGCTGTAAGTTATATTATGAACGCCCTGTTTTGGCAAAATGTAGTAAAATTCTTTATTCTAATATTATTTTCGATAAGCTTTTTGATAATGCAAGCCAGGCTTTTGAGCCTATATAAAGATTCTGCCACCGGGGGCCCCTAGGCTGGCTGGGCCCCTAGGCCGGGGCCTTGTGGGCCTAGGCAGAAATCCGGCACTGCACATATTACTGGAATGCAACCGGAAAATCTCGTTAAAACGGATGAATGGCAAGTCCCAGACAATATTCAGTTAGCTGATCCACTTTTCTTCCAGCCTCAAAAAGTAGACCTATTGATCGGAGCAGATGTATTCTTCAGATTATTGTGCGTTGGACCAATTAAATTGGGTGACAACTTGCCTGTCCTCCAAAAAACCGTTCTAGGCTGGGTAGTATCCGGTCGATGTTCCGACCCTTCGCAGCGTTCTTCAGTATTCATCTGTGAGAGCACATCCGAACATCTGACGCTAGATGCAGTAGTGGAAATGTTTTGGAAGGAAGAAGGAGTAGAGCACTCTGTTCAACTCAAGCCGGAATATGCCAAGTGCGAGGAGCTTTTCTGCGCGAGCACGCGACGGTTAGCCGACGGACGGTTCATGGTGAAGCTGCCCTTCAAGGATTATTCGGAGCAATTTCCAAACACTCTAGAGATAGCGAGCCGACGACTTCACCATTTAGAGAAGAAGCTGCAAAAGGATCCAGACCTAAAGGTCATGTACTCTCAATTTTTACAGGATTATTTTTCGGAAGGACACATGGAGGAAATCCAAATGAGAGACCAGCCGTCGAGGTTCTATTTTCTACCACATCGTTGTGTATTACGGCCCCAAAGCTCGACAACTAAAATCTGCGTAGTATTTGACGCATCCTGCCGAACATCATCCGGGCGTTCGTTAAATGATGTGCTAATGGTAGGACCTACAATTCAAGATGATCTGTTCTCAATCATCAACAGGTTTCGATGTCACAAATACGCTTTAACAGCCGATATTTCAGCCATGTATGGGCAAGTATTAGTCTATCCTGAGGATCGAAATTTCCAGTTAATCTTGTGGAGGGAATCACCATCCCAGGAAAAAAGAATTTTCAGGTTAAACACCGTGACCTATGGCACCGCTTCTGCACCGTTCTTGGACTTTCATTCCAAACTGCCTAAGGCATCAACGATTGTCGCAAAGGACTTTTATATGGACGACCTTCTCACTGGAGCCGACACTCGTGAAGAGTTGGAGGAAGTTCGCCTAGACGTGGACAGGATCTTGAAATCGGGCAGATTTCATCTTCGTAAGAGGTACTCTAATGATATCCAACTCTTATCGCAAATTCCAGAAGCCGAACGTTAGAAAACTATCAAGATCAATGACGATGATGTAGTAAAAACGTTAGGTATAATCTGGGAGCCGACAAGCGACGAATTCCGATTTCATTACAAACCAATCAGCAACTCTCCGATCGCAACAAAGAGGAACATATTATCCGAAACTGCACGATTATTTGATCCGTTGGGATTAATTAACCCTATAGTCGTGAAAGCTAAAATATTTTTACAGGAGCTCTGGCTGTTGAAAGTAAACTGGGACGAATCGCTCCCGCTTTAATTGGAATCTAGATCGCGTTCGTTCAAATCTCAACTGTTGGGTTTAAATAAAATAAAGATTCCTCGATTGGTGTTTTGCTTGGGCCAGGTGGAGCAGATCGCCTTGCATGGATTCGCGGATGCTTCGGAAAGAGCGTACGGTTGCTGTATTTATGCTCGTTCCATAGACACAAATGGTAACATATTCGTTACCTTGCTAGCAGCAAAGTCCAAGGTTGCCCCTATGAGGATCATCCGATCGTTACCCTATTTAGAATTAAACGCCGCTTTACTACTAACAAAATTGTTCGTTAAGGTTCGTGACGAGTTCCCCAAACTCGTGACGGAGGAAATTCTTTGGACCGACTCTCGAATTCTTTTGGCTTGGTTAGCTAATCATCCCTCTAAGTGGCAAACATATGTGGCCAATCACATTTCAGAGATCCAGAACCTCACACAATCCGTGCCGTGGCGGCACGTCAACTCCAAGGCTAACCCGGTGGACATAGTTTCACGAGGCATGAGCGCTGAGGAGCTTGCTACATCAATTTGGTTTCGAGGTCCGGAGTTCCTGTAGGCCACCAAAGACAGTTGGCCGCCGCAGAAAACCCCATATGTGTCCGAGGAAGATTTACCAGCAAGGAAAAAAGTAAAGTCGGTCCTAGTAAGCGCTAATCAAAGCAGTTTTGTGGACACTATATATTCATGCAGTTCCTTCATGAAGAACTGTCGTCGCTTCGCTTATATTCTGCGTTTCTACAACAGAGTATAAGGCAACACTTCGCCGCAAACGAGTCAATCGTGCCTGCTTAAAGCTTCGGAAATAGACAACGCCTTGATGCACCTGGTCTGGGTCATACAACAACATACCTTCGGGTAAGAGATACGTCAGCTGGAACAAGGAGACTACCTCCATAGAAAGAGTGCGCTGCGTAAATTAGCACCATTTCTGGAAACCCCCAGTAATCGGCAGCTGTTGAGGGTAGGGGGTCGCCTGAAAAACTCGGAGTTACCTTCTGATCAACGTTTCCCGATTTTACTGCCTGGAAAAAACCCTTTCGTTGAATCATATGTTCGGCATTTGCACTTGACGAAGTTCCACGCCGGCGCCCAGGCGCTTGTAGCCTTGATTCATCAACGTTTCTGGATCATCAACGCCCACGAATACGCAAGAAAAATAGTTCGTGGGTGTATACATTGCATTCGCTATCGACCCCGGCTCGCGGAACAAATCATGGGTGACCTGCCGGAAAGCCGAGTCCGAATCTCGATTCCATTTACTCACAGCGAAGTAGATTTCTGCGGACCTATACTTACAACACATCGAATGCGTGGAAAGGCCGTCTACAAATCATATATAGCAATATTCGTGTGTTTCTGTACTCGAGCTATTCATCTCGAAGTGGTTTCCAACCTAACCGCGGACGCTTTCATAGCCTCCCTTAAAAGATTTACTGGACGGCGAGGCCTCTGTCGACACTTGTACTGCGACAACGCAACCAACTTCGTCGGAGCCCGACGGACGCTAGAAGAATTCAAGCTGGCCTTCCTGGATGAAAACACCCAACGGGAAATCGTCTCGTGGTGCAGCAATAACTCAATTGAATTCCACCACATTCCCCCCAGAGCGCCACATTTTGGCGGGCTTTGGGAAACGGCGGTGAAGTCGGCCAAAACTCATCTTTTACGCACCCTCAGCGGTGCGCTGCTAACTTTCGAAGAGTTGACCACCACGATGGTACAAATTGAAGGAGTGTTGAATTCCAGACCCATAACTCCCCTCTCCACCGATCCAAATGACTTCCAAGCCCTTACCCCAGCGCACTTCCTCAATCAGGCTCCCTAGGAAACCTTCCCAGAACCTGCCTATGACTTTAACAAATTAAATTACCTACACAGGTGGCAGCGCGTCTCCGCGCTACATCAGCATTTCTGGCGAAGATGGACAAATGAATACCTACAGCAATTGCAGCAGAGATCGAAGTGGACCAGCGAGATCGCGAACATCCTTCCCGGAACCATGGTTCTAGTACACGAAGACGGACTATCACCATATAAATGGAAGCTGGGACGTCCATCCATACTACAACCGGGAAAAAGCCTATAAGTTTTATTAACGGAAAAGTGCATGAAAGTGAGTACGAAGAAATTTACAAAAAAAAAATTAAATAGAAAACAAAACACAATCAATCGATTAAATCAAAATAGAAATGATAACATAATAGAGACAGGGAAAAACTTCATTAGAGAAATTAGACGCGGTAAGAACCACTCGAAATACAGGAAAATAGATTCTAAGCAAATAAATAACGATCAATTGTAGATGTATTATAAGAGTCATATAAAATGTAAAAAGAAATATCAAGACATTAACAATCCGGTTATTAAGACGAAACAAAAAGCATAAAAAAAGCATGATAAATGTAGAGGAAAGTTGCATAAATCGTACCGCCTCCTAAATCGTACCACTGCGATTTTAACTAGATAGAGTCGGCTCAGAGAACTCTAGCGGCTAAATAAGCAAGCTCTCATGACGTCTAGACCTGTGCTGGAGTTACACAAGCCGGTGCGAACATATTGAGTTTTTATAACAGTGTATTGGTTTTGCTACTTGTCAGTGTTGTTTTCGATCATCTTATGTAAGGAAACATCATCCACCAAGGTAAGTTTCGGCTATCATTTGTATAATATTACCGTTAAGTAGAATATTCTAATGCATTTCCTTAGTTCACTTCATGCCTACGTATATTTTGAGGTTAGAAATGTTTGTTTTGCTGAAATGAGGCGCAGTTGCCCATGTCGTACCACTTACAGTTGCCTAAATCGTACCACCTACAGTTCCCTATCTCGTACTGGTACGATTTAGGAGCCTTCTTTATTTTACAGTCCTTATTAAACTTTACGTAACAATTTAGTAAGGTTGTAATAAATTTATTTAAATTTTCCAAAGCTCTCGATTTCAATTTCATTTTTCTAAAAGATGCATACACGAAATAACTAAGATTTATTAGTGGGAGTCTGGGAGATCAAAACGGAAAGTAGAATGTCCAGTCCAGAGAACTTTGACTACAACAGATTTTTAATAGCAAACGATTGATATAATTTACCATTTTATTAGTTGTAAGCGCAATCTCACGTTTGTTTCAGAATGTCTAAAAGGAAGTATGGCGCTTGGCAGCAAGAGGATATGGAGAGAGCTATAGCAGCTTACAGGAATGGGGATATGGGTTTAAATGAGTGCTGCCGACAGTATGGTGTTCCAAAACCTACTCTTAAGCGTCACCTAGATGGAAAAAAAGCTATTGATGGAAAAAAATCAATGGGGCGCCTGACAACGTTGTCCCCTGAGATAGAAGAGGAGTTGGTGAAACGGATTCAACTATTTGACGATTGCCTTTTTGGCATGACAATTTTGGATGTGCGTAAACTTGCCTATCAAATAGCTGAAAGTATGGGAATCCCTCACTACTTTAATGTTGAGAACAAGCTGGCAGGGAAAAAATGGTACTACGGGTTCATGGCACGCCACAAAAATATCTCTTTACGGCAACCCCAAGGAACGTCTTTGGCGAGAGCCAAAGGCTTTAACAAGGAAAACGTCCAAGAGTTTTTTGAAATATTAAAGAAAACTGTTAATGAAAACAAATTTGACGCTACAAATATTTACAACGTCGACGAAACCGGTGTGAGCACAGTTCAAAACAAGTGCCAAAAGGTATTGGCCGAAAAAGGAAAACGCGCGGTAGGGTCGATAACTAGCGGTGAAAGGGGGGTAAACACAACAGTGGTTTGCTGCTCCAGTGCTTCTGGGTCATATGTACCCCCGATGATAATTTTCAAAAGAATGCGCATGACAAATGAGTTGAAAGTTGGTGCTCCACCAGGAAGTGTGGTAGAAGTGTCTGAAACAGGTTACATCAACACGGAACTTTTCGTCAAGTGGCTTCGTCACTTTATCGTAGTAGTCAAGCCGACCAAAGAGAGAAAAGTGCTCCTTCTTCTCGATGGACACTCCACGCACTCGAAAAATCTAGAAGCCTTAGATGTCGCCAGAGAAGCTGGCGTAGTCTTACTTCAGCTTCCAGGGCACACTACCCACCGACTTCAGCCCTTAGACAGGTCTTTTTTCAACCCTCTCAAAGGTTATTTCACTAAAGCTGTGGAAAAATGGCTGCGAACTAATCCAGGCTTGAGTGTCACGCAGTACCAGATCTCAACGCTTGTAAATGAAGCTTATGGAAAGGCTGCAACGATTGAGAATGCAATGCAAGGGTTCAAATGTAGCGGTGTGTGGCCCCTTGATCCGTTAGTCTTCAAGGAAACTGACTTTCTACCAGCGAAAAACCTCACACTACCCGTGCAACCTACAAATAACACAAATGAAGAGGAAGTAGTTATTGGCCTCGATATAAATTACTCTACATGCAATGGCGTTGATAGTGTAAACAACGTTGAAATAACAAGTGCAAAGGCGTGGCTCGAGGCTTTATCTCCCCTGCCGAAACCTCAGAAAAAAAGGGGTAGAACTACTAACCAAAACGCACAAAAAGCTGTTGTATTGACCAGTAGTCCTTACAAACAGGACCTAGAATTAGCGAGGGAACTAAGAATGGCCAAGGAACTTCAGATGAAAGTCACTGCAAAAAAATTTTCTGGAAACTCAAAGGTTGCCAAGGCAAAGACCTCAACAAAGCCAGCTTTAGATCTATCTTCAAACAATCGTAAGAAGCCTAGTGAAGTATTTCTCAACCAAGCCTCGACTTCGAATCAGCCTGACGTCATGATTGAAATCCGTGAAGAAGATTGGTTTTGCGCTGTATGTGAAGAAAACTTTGTAGAGAACATGGTTCAGGGTGTATTGTGCAAGAACTGGGTGCATGAAGGTTGTGCCGGTTCTAAGGCCAGAATTAAAAAGTTTGTGTGCTCAAATTGTGAGATTTAGTTTATAATTGCACTGAAAACTTGGACGAAGGCTAAATTGTTTGTTATTATTATTTAATTTCACATTAAATTGTTTGTTATTATTATTTAATTTCACATTAAATTGTTTGTTATTATTATTTAAGTTCACATTAAAAGTGCTGTACGGAAAACCTTTCATTACATCAGTGCAAATTGTCAACAAATCCATGAATATCTTTGTTTTAAATCTAAACTTTAATGATTTACATGCAAATAAATATTGATTTTGGTTTCCAAGTCGATTTTGTTTACTTTCCTGAACTAGTTATTTCTTTTGTTTCTTGAAGTAGGGGGCCTTTTGTGAGTAAAAGGTATAATAACAATGGCGGTACGATTTAGGAACCCAGTGGTACAATTTAGGAGACTAGTTTCCTAAATCGTACCGATTGGAGACCTCAAGTAAATTAATCTTAAAATATAGTAAACGTGCTCATATCAATCTGAAAAAATTCAGTAATGATACTTATAACATTTTTTTTAAGATGCATTAATTTATTTTTCTAAAATGCCCGGTACTATTGTGCTAAAAAAAAAAAAATTAAAATGTGGTCCAATTTAGGCAACTTTCCTCTATTAAAATATTTTATCCTAGTAAGTACTTCCAGACAAAATTAATAAGTAGCATATAAACATTTTACATTTTGATATATAAGTAGACATAATTTCTTCGGAGCTTCAATCAAACGATGGGGCTGTTATAAGTAATACGTATTACCATATACTCGTACTTCCCTGGTAATATGCAATTATGCACATCTGTTAGCAATTAAAGAATTTCCAAAATGCGTCCTTCGCAACCTTTATGACGCCATCTGGAGATCCGCCAGGTAGTTTCCGCAGTCAGGAATTATTATATGGATTTACATTTATGTTTCTAAGAAGGATATTATGTACATTAGTTCCTAGTTAAGAAAATTATATATTTACTTTAAGATTTTAAGAAGGTTATGCTGAGAAATAAAAATAGCAAAGTAATCAGTTAGTTGCGAACCTGTGAGCGGCGAAGTCCGAGAAAAATAAAATTATTTTGTTTGAAGCACGTTCTTGGTGTTTCATTTCATTAAAAACAAAACTATGAAACAATGGCCAAGAGAGGGAGTGATAAGATGGTAAGTTCTGTTGTAAAGTACTTATCAGTAGCAAATGTTCACGCAAAAAGCTCATTGTTTTCAGCGATAATTGCGGCGGAAAAAACAAAAACTGGACTATAACGTCATTGTGGCGAGCATTGTGGTCACATCTAGTAAACACGAAACGGTTTCAAGAAATTGAACACTACTTCCTCATAGCTGGCCACACTTACCTACCATCAGATCGCGATTTTGCAAAAATAGAAAATTACCACAATAAACATTATCAAAATGTTTACTCTCCAGAGCACTGAAGGGAAATAATCTTAAAGTGTGGTACGAAAGAAAAGTTCATTGTTATGATGATGACATGCCAAGACATGCTCAACTTAACAAAACAGCAAGAGGACATAAGCACAAAACGCAAGATTTGTAGTGCCGAAACAACACTTCGAAGGTTTTCCCCAAGCAATTTGCTTCAAAGATAGCAAAATACCCTATGAACTGCAACTGAAGCACGGAACAACGCAGGATTTTTTAAAGTTAAAGAAAAGAGGAAGAACATCTTTTCCTTCAATTGACGTGAAATATAACGAACCGCACAAAATATGTTGTGGTCGGCCGTGCTGAAAATCAAACGCCTGGCAATCGACCATGATGTGCTCAGTCGATTGAACCCTGGCGACAAGGCCAAGGTCAGCTGAGACACATCAGTGGCAGCACTAGTCGCCTGCACGAACACGCACATGCGCCCAACGCATGCCTTCTAGAGGTTAGCTGAGCACGAATTCGGAAAAACAACGTGCTTCCGGCGAAACTTCTAGAAGGCTGACGCGCATGTGTGGGACGACTGGCGACGGGCACCGGCGCGGCTGACGAGTTAGTTCAAGTTGGTCGGAGAAAAAGCTGAAAGAACGATCGCGGGCAAGAGGAGAAAAAAAAAAACGAAGGAGTTTCGTTGGTGCACGGAAGTAATAAAGTTTACCGCTGGTCATTTAGATCTGCTTTAGTTCCAAATATTGTGAAAATTTGAAATTTTTGTGCGGAAATTCTCGCAGTCAATTGATGTTTTGAGAAATTAGTTGTGAACACACAAACTTCTGTAACAGTGCTGTTGCGCCACAGTGGCGGTTCCAATATCGAAAGATGTGTCGAAAAACCAGAGAAAAGGACTTATTCCAAGCGGAAGAGACCCGCCGGCCCAGAAAAGTGCCTTCTAAGTGCTCCAGTTCGAAAAGTCCGTGTCCACGTGTTAGATTTTGTGGCAGTTGTAGAGCGCCACGTGTGGCTGACGAGTGGTGCCTTGTTCCCGCGACCCCGGACCAACAGCGTACCAAGAGGACGAGGACCAACAGCGTACCAAGAGGACCAACAGGATACCATAGTGAGGAGACAACCGAGCGAGACGAGGAAAAGGAATAGGACCCCGGCATCCCCCCCCCCCCCCCCCCCCCCGCCAATAAATTAACTTCCATTGGTTTTTTATCCATTTAGCTTTCTTTTTTTTTTACTGTTTTAGTTGTAAGTTTCTTTATAGTATCATGAATTTCGTTCCGACAGTGTAAAATCACTGATCGCGAGAGTAGTTTTTTTATCGAGTAGTTCTCCCTAGTGAAATTCTGACAATCTCTTTTCTTTTCTCATAGTATTAGTTTGATTCCGGAAAAGTTTGTCAAGTACTTTGTAAGGGGGAGAAAGCCCCGTCTGCGCAATGATATCCCTTAGAAAGGGTCGAACCCCAAGCGTTAAAGTTGAGTAAACAAAGAAAGAAAAAACAAAAGCAAAGAATAGTTGAGATACAGAGAAGGAGATGTGGCCACAGTTCTACCCTCTGCGTACCTGAAAAGAAAGAAAAAAAGAGAAAATTTAATTGCCCTTGTGTTAAATTCTTCTACTGATTTGTAGTGCGTGCGCTGGAATTCGGGCCTCCTCACCCCAGATTTGTTTAGTTTTTTTTGTTGACATTGGATTGTTCGGCAGATTAATACTATTTTTGCGAGCCTTAAAGTAGAAAAATGATCAAGTTTATTTCTGAAGTTAAGTAAATAATAAGAAAATGGATTATATGGGTTAGACTTAATCCTCGAGTCTTTCTTTCTCGCCACCTCGTTCCCCGTTTGTTTTTGCTTCAGCGCATGAGCGCTTAACTTTTTGTTTCAGCGGGTTGACACCCACAAAGGATTCCCTTCCACAAGATGGGCAAGAAGGCAATAGAGGGAGGACAGAGGGCTGCCCAAGGGGATAACTCCAGCTAATCCCCCCTCAGCACAGGTAAGTCGTGACATATTTCCCCCCCGTATCGTCGTTTGCCCCGTTACCCTTCGAGCCTTGGTTTCGTTTCCTTTCGCGCGAGATTTCGTTGCGCGTGATGAAGCCTGGAGACGGCGAGGGTGTTTTGGCTAGCCCCCCACACCTAGCCGATCAAGCTCGCGCCTCCCACTGCTGTCTCCGGAGGAAGTATTTTAGCCGGGTACTTCCTGGCAACAGCCGCTTCATCGAGGCTGAATGATCATCCTGCAGGAATCAGCCTCTGCCTGCATATTTGCAAGCACCAAACTTCTACTTCGCAACATAAAGTGGCGCCCAACGAGGTGCCCGAATGTTGGGATAAAGGAGTTCGCAACAAATATGCAAAAAAAAGTTAGATGATGTGAAAGGGTTACTAAAATAAATACCACCCATTTATCACAAATACTATAACAGCTTGGTTGTTACTACTGGAGGTGATGAAGAATAAACCCTTGAAAATTGATGATAAATCAAGTAAAAAACTAAAACTCCACACTCCACTACAAGTTCAACTGTCCATTCAAAAAAAAAAAATAAAGAAGACTTTGTTACTACTAACAAGACCTCTAGATGGCTCTATTGTGTATAATTTTGAGATTAGTAAAATCACCGTAGTCACATGTTTAAGCTCAACAATTTTAGATAATATTATTAATATAGTGTAACTACAGCATATTACTAAACCCAATTGTTGGGGCCCCCCAACGTTCAAAAGAAATAATAAAGAAAAAAATAAGTTTGCCGAGACTGTGATTCGAACCCAAGTACTACGGGTTACAGAGTCAGCGCTCAAACCATTGAGCCAAATCATATTAGGTTGCCACCGTGCTTAGTTGCAATTTTCTAATTAAAATGAGAATGTTCTAGAAGCTAGAAGCTAGGCACATGTGCACAAGCACTCCAAATAGGACCGTTATCCCTTTGTGCATTTAACCCAATGCATTTCGGGGGCACTGCATTTTCAGTCGGCTCAGAGGTAAGAACTGCTTTCAGCTCTTACTAGCTTAAACCATTTATTGGCAAATCTAACTGCTTTCAGTTCTACCCCAGGAAATAGCGACTCCGTTCAAGTGCATTCAAACCAGTGAAGCCTTGCAACCACGCTTTCCTCTGCTTGCGGCACCTTGGGCAGCATTTCGACTGACCTCCGCTTGCAGGATACTCCGAGTCCTCTATTGACTCGTATAGCACTAATATAGTGCTTGGCCATACTGCGTTTTCAGTCAGCCTTACAAACTGACTTTCGCTCGCAGCCCATAAGTCAAGATATCGACTTATCGATGCACCATCATAGTGCATTGGGCCACCATTCGACCCTCAGTTATTACTATATCAGTCTAGATCTCCGTACAATTATACTAGGTATCAGTAGTATCATACTACACCCAGGTCTCTCTTGTCACATAGCTCTCAAGCAAGTAACCTCTTTATTAACCACTCACATCTCTGACTCTGCTATCAGAAAAAACCACTCATAACGTAAACCTTTGTCTAATTTCAGGCAATTAAACTAGTACAAGTACTGTCAATCACAGTCGTTGAAATACACATATATATTTGAATTAGAATTAAAACTATACAGACTGAAGTTACCAATGTATTTTGAATTATCAGATTTCGATTAACTATTTGTAAATAATTGTATTTGAATTCGTAACCTTTAATTATTAGTTGTAAGAAGAACTGTGATCTAGTCTTTTTGAATAAATATCACTTTTATTTTGAACATCTGACGTTCTCATTTTCTGCCTATCAATTCTTGATCCACCACCTATCCTACATCCATTAAACTTTTTATGTTTAGCTTCTTATAGGCTAAAACATTGGTCCTTCGAGCCGGATAGGTAATAACCATTAAGCCAGAAAATGACGACAAAAATAATAGATCGCGTTTCGGCTCTCCAAGAGCGTTTAAAACTCTTAATCAGAGGTTACGAATCCGAATCCAAGGATCAGCTTACTCCAGGCGCTCGTGCAACTTACTTCGAGTTGATGAGTCCACTATGGGATCGAATTCAAAAAGATCATCTTGATCTATTACAAAAGGACAGTAGCGAATCCCAAGAATATCTTAAAGCTGATCCATTTTTCAAAATACAACAGATGTATAGCAAAGCAATTTCAGAAATTCGACCAGAGTCAGAGAACCAAGAGGTTACACCCGTCCAATCTAACAATCATACTAGCGAAGTCCAACTACCAAAGATCACCATTCCAAAATTCGATGGTTCCTATAGATCATGGCGAGCATTCCATGACCTATTCAAATCCCTCATAGATAGTGATCCACGACTCTCGCCAGTGCAAAAATTGCACTATTTAAAGACATCAGTAACAGGGGAAGCTGAACGTCTATTGCTCCAATTCGAAATAATCGGAGTCAATTACAAGAAAACCTGGGAATTCCTCGAGAAACGATACCATAACCCCAGAGTTCTAGTCAACATTCAATTAAATTTGCTCTTCAATCAGCCAGGCAGAAAAACAGAATCTGCACAAGCTATCAAAGAGCTGCTCGATCAAACCGAGGAATGTCTACACGAATTAAGGTGTCTCGACATTTCGGTCGATAACTGGGATCCTATATTGATACATGTCCTCACTAAAAAACTCCCAGCCGAATCGGTGGCTAAATGGGAGGAACAATTAAAGGACAACACGACTCTACCTACATACGAAGAATTCACGAAATTCTTAGAGTCACGCTTCTGAACTCTTGAAGCCATTCAAAATTATCCTCAACGTCCAGGAACATCATCGTCACCACCGGTGAAAACGAACAAGGGCACCGGATGTTCCTGAATGAAGCACAAACCTGTTCAAAATGTGAATCAGATCACACAATACATAAGTGTCCTGATTTCAAGAAGCTAAGTCCGACACAACGCTTCTCACTCGTGGCCAAATTAAATTTATGCAAGAATTGTCTAACAATAAGTACAAGGCATTCTATCCACAAATGCCCGAGTCGTAACAGGTGCTTCAAATGCCAGCAACGGCATCATCCACTTCTACATACTTCTAAGTCTGATCAACCGGGGAAAGGGGAAATCCAAAAACCCGCAAGGACAGGTCCCGAAACCATTGCGCACAACTCAGTCGCAGTTGATAAGACAGTTTCAGAACCACTACAGTCCTTTCTCTCCAATCGAATCAACACCGCTCTTCTGTCGACCGCCATAGTCACAGCGATCAGTCGCACAGGGAAAATTATCACTTTAATAGCTCTCATTGATTCGGGATCACAAGTCTCCTTTATTACCAGTGCTGCTCGAAATAAATTAAACTTAAGAGGACGACATATTAAAATGGAAGTGACAGGCTTAGCAAATGCCCAAACAGCACACGTGCAGTCACAAGTTGATTTCAAGATCCAATCAACTTGCACACCCTACGAGTGCAACATATCGGCACTCGTAGTACCAACTATAACAGATGTGACTCCTCCCAAAAGGGCAGAGATAACTAATCTAGATTTCCTTCATAGCCTCAAATTGGCCGATCCAAACTTCACGAAACCACAGCCAATTGATCTCCTTCTCGGAGCAGATATCTACGCTGACATCATTATCGACGGAATCATCAAGGGCGGCAAGGGAAAACCAACAGCCCAAAATACCCTCCTAGGTTGGATCGTACTGGGAAAACACGAGGATGCATCTCAAATACCTAGAGTCTTCACGACCAAGGTAAGCTCAGACCAATCACTGGATGAACTGCTTAAGCAATTCTGGGAGCAAGAAGAAATCTCGCAAAAGATTACTCATCCAGATGATAGCAAATGTGAAGAAATGTATGAGTCAACACACAGACGACTACCTAATGGGACATATCGAGTAGAACTCCCATTCAAGGACAACAATGGGTCTCTCCTAGGCCAGTCTAGGCACATAGCCTACAAACAATTCGCTCAACTGGAGAAGAAACTCATGAAAAACCCAGAACTTAGAATTCGGTACGAGAATTGCATTCAGGAATACATAGATCTAAATCACCTTGTCCACGTACCAGAGGAAGTCCTCACTCGTGAGACACAATCGGATAAGATCACTAACTATTATTTACCTCACCATGCGGTGATAAAAGAGAGTTCCAGTACTACCAAACTCAGACTAGTATTCAATGCGTCCAGCAAGACCAGTAATGGACTGTCACTAAATGAACAATTGCTCACTGGCCCCACAATTCAATCGACTCTATGGGCAATCCTACTCAGATGGCGGTGTTTCAAGCTAGCATTTACTGCAGACATTGAGAAAATGTATAGGATGATACAAATGCATCCTAAACATCAGCCATACCAGAGAATCCTCTGGCGACACGCTCCTTCGGACACCATCATGGATTATCAGCTCACCACGGTTACCTTTGGGGTTGCATCCGCACCGTACCTTGCAATTCGCACTTTACAACAGCTAGCGAAAGATGAGAAAGAAAACCACCCATTAGCCGATCATAGCATATTGAATGACTTTTATGTGGACGACGTTCTCACTGGTGCTCACGAAATTTCCACCGGCTTAAAATTGCAAGAACAATTACTGTCAATAATGGCAAAAGCTGGCTTCAATCTGCGCAAATGGGTAGCCAATCATCCACGTCTTATTGACACAATTCCAGAGGAACACCGCGAGGCACCGAAAAATGGGAAGGTACTACATCACGAATCAATCAAGACACTGGGCATCCAATGGCAACCCAAGACTGATAATTTCCATTTCACCATACATCTTCCAAATGTGGAACAACACTATACGAAGATACTCGTACTATCTGAAACAGCAACACTCTTTGATCCTTTAGGATGGCTAGCTCGTTCTATAATTAATCACAGCAAAGATATTCATGCAGAAATTATGGCTGCAAGGGTTAGATTGGGATCAACCACTTGCCGATACTATGGATTTAGAATGGAAACAGTTCAGACAAAACTTGAGCACAATCAACCAAATTTCAATTCCGCGATGGGTTAATTACTCCCCAACTAACGAGCATCATGAACTACACGGCTTCTGTGACGCATCTCAAGACGCGTACGCTGCCGTCATCTACATGAGGACCATCGACAAGCATGGAATAGGAACCTCACACATTCTAACATCCAAAACCAAGGTAGCGCCATTAAAATCCCTGACACTTCCAAAATTAGAACTCTGCGGGGCTCACCTGCTAGCTAAGCTAATGAAACAAGTCAAAACAGACCTTGATATGACTGACATCACAACGTTCGCATGGACTGATTCAGAGATTACCTTAGCATGGATTCGTGGAGAACCATCGCGATGGAAGACATTCATAGCCAACAGAGTGGCCGAGATTCAACAGTCCATTCCACCTAGGTCATGGCAACATTTGGCATCCCATGACAATCCTGCTGATTGTGCGTCACGAGGTATACTAGCAGACAAGCTAGCTAATCACAGAATATGGTGGCATGGCCCTGAATGGCTACAATTAGGAGACTGGAAACCAAAGAGCTCTAATACATATGAAACTACGGAAGAAATAAGGAAAACAAAAGCATTCGTTGTCCACACTGACAACACTTGGTTCAGTAATATATCGTCATTTCCACGATTAATACGTGTCATGGCCTACTGTCATAGATTTAGCCCAAGAACTCAGAAGAAGATAACAAGTTCACCCAAATTCTTCTCCAAACATGAGCTAGATCAAGCAAAAATTACAATTGTCCAAATGCTGCAACAATCAACCTTCACATCAAAATATCATAGTCTGATAAATAACAAACCAATATCAAGAAAAAGTCGACTATTGTCGCTTCATCCATTCTTAGACGACAACCAACTAATTCGGGTCGGTGGTCGCTTAGAGAATTCAGCCTTGACTTACAATCAACGGCATCCCATAGTTATACCCAACAACCACCACGTCACACAATTAATCATCGACTTTATCCACAAGACGACTTTACACGGTGGTACTCAACTCGTCTTAAACACATTACGGAACAAGTACTGGTTACTCAACGCCAGAAACAGCATTCGATACCAACTTCGACAATGTATCACTTGTTTCAAGGATAACCTTGTACCCATGGACCAGCTCATGGGGAATCTACCGGCACCGAGAGTCAACCCTTCCTATACATTTGAACACACGGGGATAGACTATGCTGGACCGATCGATATTAAAACATCGAAATTACGTAATGCTAAAATGCATAAAGCCTATCTAAGCATCTTCGTATGTTTTTCGACAAAAGCCCTACACATCGAAGTAGTAACAGATCTTACAACCCAGGCTTTCATTGCAGCGCTCAAAAGATTCATCAGTAGAAGAGGCCTATGCGCTCACCTATATTCCGATTGCGGAACAAACTTCGTCGGGGCAGATAAGGAATTACAGAAAACATTCAGACAAATTCTGGAAACCATTCAACAAGACGGGGGCCTGGAAGTTCCAAATTTTCAATGGCATTTTAACCCACCAGCCGCTCCGCACTTCGGAGGGCTATGGGAAGCTAATGTTAAATTAGTCAAAACTCATTTAAGGAAAACATTACAATCAGCTAGTTTAACATTCTATTAACATTCTAGGAATTATATACTCTAACCTGTCAAATAGAGGCATGCATAAACTCAAGACCACTATCAGCTCTGTCGAACGATCCTTTAGACTACAACGTACTCACCCCCGGCCACTTCTTAATCGGTCGCAATCTTCTGGATCTACCCGATTCACAAGCACTGCCAGACGAGCACCACATGAGACGGTGGCACTACGTCCAGCATCTCACACATTTATTCTGGAAAACATGGCAAAAACAATACTTACAGACTTTGCAACAACGCACCAAGTGGATCGTCGAGCAAGAGAATATCAAGGAGGGAGATCTGGTAGTGATCTTAAACAATAATACTCCCAAAATGACATGGCCCGTCGGACGAATAATCAACATCTACCCAGGAACAGACAATTTAGTGAGAGTCGTACAAATCAAAACTCCTCACAAAACCTATACTCGTCCAATCACTAAAATAAGCAAGCTCCCAATTCAATCCCAACAACTACACGCATCAGAAACCTGTTACTACTTCCACCACATTAATCATTTCGAGACCTTCAGTACCCTCAGAGATCTAGACTGATAAAGTACAAAAGAACTGTACAAAGATACCAACTTAATAACGAACCTTTTACTAATAACTACTTTTAGTGCAATTTCAAATGGATCTTCTAGAATTCTTTCCAACCTTAAGCGACTCCGACGTTCCGGAGTCTGAAGATAACAAGCTCGAGGATGTTCTGCTCCTAGACGATGTTCCTAACCTGGAAATACCAGACACGACGGAGGTTACGGAACCAACCACAGCAAGGATTACTGACCCACCAACAGCGGCAGATGCTGAACAACCAACCCTCAAGGCATCCCCAACTAAACTGGCACCGTTCCGGCCACCTTTCGAAGCAACCACAGTTAAACAACCAGTGGCCAACCTAGTGGCACAATTTAAAGGACCCTGGTTGCGACGTCCAACTACACCACGAAGGGTTCCCACAGCTTTATCCGCTCCAACCAATACCGTAGCCCTCGAGAAAAACATCGACTCACACCACAACCGAATTATCCTTCGCTCCCTGGTTTCGGAGCAGAAAGAAATAATCCGGACACAAAAGAAGGTAATTAACACCCAGGAGAAACTAATTCGAAACCATCGGCAGACTCAAACACTACGAGCAACAACATCCCTGGACATCTCGCCATACGAAAGCACAGCAACGAACTCCAGCCTCCCATCTAGGACCAGTACACCACCAAGGAGTCTCTTCGTGTGCCCTCAAAACATATGGGAAGTGGCGCAACAGAGTGTACCAGATTAGACCATCATCCTCAATGCCCAGCGGAGCTCCCGTTTCCAATTGCCCAACGGAGACACACTCAGATTTTACAGAATCGGACAGACCAACCAATTCAAAGTAAAATTGGCCTCCCGGCACAACCTTAAGTACAAGCATCTTTTCGTCTACTAGGAAACATCACTTTTTGGGGTGGGAGAATGTTGGGGCCCCCCAACGTTCAAAAGAAATAATAAAGAAAAAAATAAGTCTGCCGAGACTGTGATTCGAACCCAAGTACTACGGGTTACAGAGTCAGCGCTCAGACCATTGAGCCAAATCATATTAGGTTGCCAACGTGCTTAGTAGCAATTTTATAATTAAAATGAGAATCTTCTAGAAGCTAGAAGCTAGGCAAATTCACATGTGCACAAGCACTCCAAATAGGACCGTTATCCCTTTGTGCATTTAACCCAATGCATTTCGGGAGCACTGCATTTTCAGTCGGCTCAGAGGTAAGAACTGCTTTCAGCTCTTACTAGCTTAAACCATTTATTGGCAAATTGAACTGCTTTCAGTTCTACCCCAGGAAATAGCGACTCCGTTCAAGTGCATTCAAACCAGTGAAGCCTTGCAACCACGCTTTCCTCTGCTTGCGGCACCTTGGGCAGCATTTCGACTGACCTCCGTTTGCAGGATACTCCGAGTCCTCTATTGACTCGTATAGCACTAATATAGTGCTTGGCCATACTGCGTTTTCAGTCAGCCTTACAACCTGACTTTCGCTCGCAGCCCATAAGTCAAGATATCGACTTATCGATGCACCATCATAGTGCATTGGGCCACCATTCGACCCTCAGTTATTACTATATCAGTCTAGATCTCCGTACAATTATACTAGGTATCAGTAGTATCATACTACACCCAGGTCTCTCTTGTCATATAGCTCTCAAGCAAGTAACCTCTCTATTAACCACTCACATCTCTGACTCTGCTATCAGAAAAAACCAGTCATAACGTAAACCTTTGTCTAATTTCAGGCAATTAAACTAGTACAAGTACTGTCAATCACAGTCGTTGAAATACACATATATATTTGAATTAGAATTAAAACTATACAGACTGAAGTTACCAATGTATTTTGAATTATCAGATTTCGATTAACTATTTGTAAATAATTGTATTTGAATTCGTAACCTTTAATTATTAGTTGTAAGAAGAACTGTGATCTAGTCTTTTTGAATAAATATCACTTTT
The DNA here is from genome assembly GCA_963082835.1 of Leptogaster cylindrica. NCBI lineage: Eukaryota > Metazoa > Arthropoda > Insecta > Diptera > Asilidae > Leptogaster > Leptogaster cylindrica. Next base: position 19,106,254 of record OY720107.1, read on the forward strand.
ATTTTGAACATCTGACGTTCTCATTTTCTGGCTATCAATTCTTGATCCACCACCTATCCTACATCCATTTAACTTTTTATGTTTAGCTTCTTATAGGCTAAAACACCAATAATATACACAATAGAGGTCTCATTAGTAGTTACTAATTCTTGTTTATTACTTTCGAATGGGCAGTTAAAGTCATAGTGAGGTTTTAGTTTTTTTACTTTATTTTTATTTTAAATATTTTGAATGTAGGTTATATTTATATTTTCGCAATGTGTGAAGTTAAACCTTTAACTTGATATCAAACTCGATGCATTTGTTATTTTTATTGTTTTTCTTTGGGTATATTCTGTTTCTTAGACGTCATATTAGATTTGTAACCCTCCCACTTTTGTGTCTAAAGCCGGAGGTACACCATACGGAAAATGTCATATTTATAAGGAAACATTTTAGTGGGATATTTTTCTGACAGCGAGTCACACGATAAGCTAAAATGAGCTTGCAACCTGTATATTAATATTTACAGTCTACAGCGACGTCCGTAAGAGCAGTAATCTCAAAACTGTGTACATAAAATTTTGTGTGGTGTGACTCGGGTAATTTGAAACCATCAAATTCCTTTGATGTGCCGAAAATATTCCGTAATTTTTGGGATATTTATAAGCGATACACTATATTGCTTATCGTCGAGTCACACCAGATGAAATATCGCTTATAAATATGGCTTATGGCTTATAAATATGAAATTTTCCGTATCGGGTACCTCCGGCTTTAGTCGGGTAAAAATGGTACAATAATATGGCCGAAAACTATGTAATACCCCTGATACACGAGAGCACTGAAGTGAGGTCGTGACGTCACGTGAAGTGAGTTCTGCTGCCGTGTGCGGACCCCAGTAAAATCCGTGTTTACAAATCTGCTGACATTTGGCGAAAAGTAAACAGAAAAAAATAAAATAAAAAAAAATTTTTAGGCACAAGCTTTATATAAGTGTACTAAAAAGGAGAAAACAAGAAAAATATGTAAGTGTAGTAAGGTGATCGGATTGAAGTTGATCAAATACATTTGTATTCACGCTGAATCCGTTGTTACCTATCTACTATAAAGCTTGTCGCTGTGCAAATGCAAGAATAGAATCTAAACATCTAGAGCAGTGACGGCCAAGACTATTCTCGCGGGCATTTGAGATTTCAGAATACGCTACTATATTCTGTCTATGGTAAGACGTTTTGACGTGAATGGTTTCAAGTTTCCCAGCGACAAGCTTTATAGTAGATAGGTAACAACGGATTCAGCGTGAATACAAATGTATTTGATCAACTTCAATCCGATCACCTTACTACACTTACATATTTTTCTTGTTTTCTCCTTTTTAGTACACTTATATAAAGCTTGTGCCTAAAAATTTTTTTTTATTTTATTTTTTATTTTTTCCTTTTTAGTCGTACGTATTTTCATGATTCCTCATTCGGTTCATTTCTTAAGGGCTTCAGTATTGTAGAGCTTTTGGCCGCTTAATCTTGTGCTTGTGATTTGAAGACCGTCCCATGACCTTACCCTACTAAACAAAAGGGCGACGTATGCCTGGCCAGCATTCAGCAGCAAATAATTTTGGACCCAGATAGACCGCTGCATAGTCCACTTTACTACCCTGCAATCTGCATCTTGTGAACTATAGAAGCCCAAGGGCCAAGACTGTAACTTCGCGATCGGGAGCATTCTTCGATCAGCAGTTCCAAAGCTAAACTTTGCTGTATATTGTACGGACTACGGGTGTAGCATATGACTAGTAAAGAAGCAATTGCTCAAAACAATTACGTGATACCCTCGGTGAAGAAAAATATACCATTCTATGTAAAAATCTTGATGTTCATTTTTTTATGTAACTCAGGCTAGTTGTTCGCAACTGCTTGATTTAATAGTAATCAGCAAGAGCTTTAATTTGATATCACACATGGGTCAAAGTGCACAACACCAAAACAGTTGGTTACTACCCGCACCCCCACAACCAACAAAAACGTAAAACAATTTACCGCAGCGGAGAGTTCCATTCACTCATTCTAAATAAAAAAAACCCTATGTAAATCCATCCACTTTTACTACTGTAAAACTTCCGAATTTTCTTCCATTTCTATAATTTTAATATAGTGTAGAAAGAAACCGTGTAAACAAAATTTGTCGCAAATAATTAATCAATTGTAATACTTATTTATAACAATGTTTAATGAAAGAAATTCGAATTGTAATATTCAGTACACAAAATCAACCTTTTTGTATAAAAACGATTCAGGCTTTTATGGCAACACTAAGAAGGAGTTACTCGATTTTGCTCATCTTCGAACTTGATCTTACCACTTTAACGAAGTATCATCGTGCCAAATTTCAAGTCTCTAGCCTCAAGTGTTCTCGAGTTTTTGTATAAAACTATTCAGGCTAGTGTAATGTACCAACCAGCTGAGCTAAAAGGAAGTGTGCACAGAAAATGAAATTTCCGCCAAAACACCTATATGTATGCAATCAGGATATTTTACCAATGATTAGAGATGGGAAAAACCTACCGGTTTAAACCGAAAACCGGTGTTTTGGTTCGGCCAACCTGTGTTTTTTCGGTGATGTTTTTGGTTCGGTTTTCACCGGTGATTTTTTTTAAATGCAATAACCGGATAAAAAAACCGGCAAATTAAATTTTGTAAACAGAAAGAAAACATGGTAATTTTTACACCTTTCGGTGACATTTTGCTTTTTAGAACAAAAAATTGTAATTGAATTATTGATTGAAAAGGATTTGAATTGGAAAACGCTGCTGCCAAAGGGCTGCGGACCCACACGCGAGGAAACAAATCAGTAAATTTAAACTCATCAAAGTAAAGCTTTTAATCTTTAAAACTTTAACCCCAGTTTGTTATTAAAAAAATAAACAATAATTAATATTGAATATACATACATACTTTTATACTTTTTTTTGTAACTTAGGCGTTGCGCGCTTGGCTTAAAATTATAAATAATTAAAAAACCTTGGTTTTATTGTAAGAGCTGTATTATTTTACTAGCGAAATCCCTGGAAATGTTTAGCTGTTTTCGCTTTTGAATGAACATTTTGATAGTTGCATTTATAGTTGCTTTTGCATCTGAAGGAAATAGATATTGTTTTACATTTTGTGTTTGATTTGAGTTTTTAGTTTACCTTCAGGCTACAGCTGCTCAGCACCAGCTCCATATTTGCTATTCACTATGCAGCAGTAGCGAGCTTTTGGTGTTTAAAAAATAAAAGTTTTTAAAAAACACCGAAAACCGGTTATTTGAAAAACCGGTGATTTAGAACGGTTTAAACCGCCCGGTTAAACCGCAGGTGAAAAACACCGAAAACCGGTTATTTTGGCAACAACCGCCATCCCTACCAATGATTGATAAATTATTTATTTGAAAATTGGCTGCCGGAAACGCCTAAACATATGCAACAAATTGTTTAACCAAAATCCTACGATAACTACGAAAATTTCGATAAAAAAACAAAAAAAAATACAGAAACATCTATTATCACCTGAAATCTACCCACTTGCCAAATTACAAATTAATCGGACGACTAGAAGTGGGTCAAAATTCACTTGCGAGAATCCGCCCGGACAAACTCGTACTGAAACGTATATAAAGCTTATAAATAAAAATGGACTCGCAACAGCGATCAAGTGAGTTTCTTGCGATGAGCTTGTGATTACAAGGTGAAATGTTGAAGTTTTTACTCAAATTAAATTTGCTGTAAAGTAACGATACCGCGAAAATTCTAGGAAAACAACAAAATAACATTTCACAGCTGATTACTTTTTAGTACAAAGATTTTCTACCATGTGGAACTTACGGCGCTGGTAGCAGTGTGCCGAGTTGAAGTGAGTTCCCAGTGAGATGGCGAGTTCTTATGGGACATTAATACCCCGGGCACACGAGAGCACTTAAGTGGGTTAATGACGTCACGTAAAGTGGGTTAAGTGTCGTGTGCCGCCGAACGGAGTTCGGGGTTAACATATCTGATAACATTTGGCGAAAAGTAAACATAAAAATACAAACATAAAAAACATAAAAAGTGAGTTTCTTGCGTTGAGTTTGAGATTAGTTGATGTGTTTACTCAATTGAAATTTGCTGTAAAGTAACGATAACACGAAAACATCTAGGAAACCACAAAAAAACATTTCACAGCTGATTACTTTTTAGTACAAAGATTTTCTACCATGTGGAACTTATGGCGCTGGTAGTAGTTTGTCGAGTTTAACCCGGGTTCCAGGAGGTAGGTTTCGATGTCGAGTTCTTATGGAAAATTTACATGGGCTACGTCATAATGACGTCATTAACCCACTTAAGTGCTCTTGTGTGCCCAGGGTATAACATGGGCTACGTCACTCTGACGTCACGAACTCACTTCAGTGCTCTTGTCTGTCCAGGGTATAAGTGGACTATTAAGCCCGGTCCAGACGCTCAGTTTTGCATAACGATTTGTCTGCACAGTTTTATGACGTAATGAAATCGTTGCAATTTTTAGAGCGTCCACACGGAGCAGACATATCTGAGTATTTCGCTCCGTTTTGTGTGATATCCGTTCACAGTTCACGGATATCTATGCTCTTTAGCTCAGATATCGTTGCAACAGCGCAGACTTCGCGCCAAATTCAAATGTACGCAGTTTTCTAGTCTACACGCAACGATTTAACTGCAGCGATTTGAACTGTGCAGACAAATCGTTGTCCAAAACTGAGCGTTTGGACCGGGCTTTATAACCATCATATTTACAACAGCATAGCGTGTTTTTTTTTTTTTTTGGAAAGAAAGTGCCAACCTCATTTTTCCAGTAACTGTTGTGAGAAAAACAATTCCAGGTGTGTAATTTTTGGTAGGCTTTTTATGTAGCACGACGCATACATATATAAACTTAATATTAATGTGTTAAAAGCAGGGTACGTAAAAGCTCGCCTGCAGTGGCTCCTTACATTTTGGCTCGGAGCCGGAGCCGGTTTTTTCAAGAGCCATCAAATGGCTCGAGCTCTCGAGCCGAAAGAAGCAGCTCGATTGAGGAGCCGCTCCTTTTGCGAGCCGGAGCTCGGGAGCCTCTTTTGTTGCACTTCCATTGACCTAGTACATAATAAAAAGCATGGCTAAAAAGCGAGTGAAAAAAAGGTCTGATACTAGAATTCGGGAAAAGTATTATGTGAAAGAAAAGATGAATGTTCTTTTGCTGATAAGGATCACATAGAAGTTTTATCTGATCTATTTGTCGCCGCCTGTGTGTTATACCAACAATCAGTTAGTGTGAATTTTCACACAGGAAAACAAATTCCTATTGCATACGATTCCGAATATGTCGTTAACAAAAAACTGAAAACAGTTGGTCGGCCAGTACCTGAAGTCCAATATGAAGCCTTTTTGAAATGTTGTGATTATTTTGAAACCAATGACATGGAGGACAAGCAAGTAACAATCACCGAACTTACAAAATTGATGGAAACCAACTTGGTGGGAAAAAATTTGGCAGCGTATAAGTGAATAAATCTCAATATATTGTGATAAAAGGACATTTCATTTAACAATTAACATGCAATCAAATGAATATGCTAAATTGCCCAATAATACATGGCACGAGTTAAACGCCACTTCCTCCAAGTTACCAAAAAAATTAAATAAAAGATCTTTTGAATAATATTAAACTTTATTATGCGATTACTCTTGACTCCAGAATCAGACTGACTGCCCGGACCATTTAAAAACTTAATTACACCTATGTACACGGTTTTGGGGATCTATGGGAAAATGATTGTGATTGCTAATTTGATTAATGTAGGTGGCGATTATTTGGAATACAAAAATGAGCCAGCTGCAATTATTACGAATTAAAACATTGAACTCTAGAAATATACATATGAAAGTATGGGAGTATTGAACATTGAATAGACTGCTACGTAGAATGTGAAGCAATTTCAAAGTATGAAAAATTAAAATATAAATATAAAAATCACAGCATCACTCTGAACAACAATAGCGATGCTACTACTGAAAGCCTTGTTGCCAACTCAATCTCTGACCTGTCGCAGCTCTCACCCAGCTTCCATCATAACATCCTCATTAAGCCAAGGGACATTCTTAAAGAAACTAAGGCCAATAAGTTTACTAAGTACTATTAGCAAAATTTATGAAAAAATTCTTACAAAGAAACTTATGTTGCACATAAGCGAAAACAATACTCTGCTCAATGAACAATTTGGCTTTCGACCTGGCTACTCCACTGTTCATCAAGCTTTCAGAATTAAGGAACTTATTAAACATAATCTGGAAAATAAAAATTCTACTGGCTTCTTTACACTTGATATTGAAAAGGCTTTCGACTCCGTCTGGCATAATGGACTTATCTTTAAACTTCAACAATTCAATTTTCCAACTTATCTTATTAAAATTGTACAAAGCTTCCTATCGCAGAGGTCCTTCAAAGTTTTCATTAGGAAATAACAAAATGTCCTCCGCACATAAAATCCCAGCTGGTGTGCCGCAAGGCTCTGTTCTTGGACCGTTACTATATAGTATCTATACATCTGACTTTCCGAATCTCCCAAATTGTCATTTAGCTATGTACGCAGATGATACTGGAGTTTTCTGCTCCGACACCGACACCTCTATAATTATCCACAACCTTCAAGGCGCATCGAACATAGCACTAAATTATTTTAATAAGTGGAAAATAAAAATAAACCCTGTCAAAACTCAGGCAATATTCTTTACACGCCGAAGAAACCATTCATTCTTGCCACAGCGGGAAATTCAAATTGATTCCTCAAATGATGTGTTGGGGCCCCCCAACGTTCAAAAGAAATTAATAAATTCAGAAATAAAAAAGAAAAAAAAATAAGTCTGCCGAGACTGTGATTCGAACCCGAGTACTACGGGTTACAGAATCAGCGCTCAGACCACTGAGCCAAATCAGATTAGGTTGCCACCGTGCTTGATTGCAATTTTCTAAATTGAAATAAGAATCTTCTAGAAGCTAGAAGCTAGGCAAATTCACATGTGCACAAGCACTCCAAATACGACCGTTATCCCTTTGTGCATTTATTCCAATGCATTTCGGGGACTATAAATACGGTGGCTCCACAGCAATTCGGCACTGCATTTTCAGTCGGCTTTAAGGTAAGAACTGCTTTCAGCTCTTACTAGCTTAAACCATTGGCAAATTGAACTGCTTTCAGTTCTAGCCCAGGAAATAGCGACTCCGTTCAAGTGCATTCAAATCAGTGAAGCCTTGCAACCACGCTTTCCTCTGCTTGCAGCACCTTGGGCAGCATCTCGACTGACCTCCGCTTGCAGGATACTCCGAGTCCTCTATTGACTTGTATAGCACTCATATAGTGCTCGGCCATACTGCGTTTTCAGTCAGCCTTACAACCTGACTTTCGCTCGCAGCCCATAAGTCAAGATATCGACTTATCGATGCACCATCATAGTGCATTGGGCCACCAATCGACCTTCAGTTATTATTACTATATCAGTCTAGATCTCCATACATTATACTAGGTATCAGTAGTATCATACTACATCCAGGTCTCTCTATTTTACATTGCTCTCAAGCAATCAACCCTTTCTATTAAACACTTGTATCTCTGACTCTGCTATCAGAAAAACCACTCATAACGTAAACCTTTGTCTAATTTCAGGCAATTAAACTAGTACAAGTACTGTCAATCACAGTCATTGAAATATACTCTTGAATTAGATAATTAGAAACTATACAGACTGAAGTCACCAATATATTTTGTAGTATCAGATTTAGACAGGGGCGGATTGCCCGCCGGTCAACCGGCCGAGTGGCCGGTGCGCCCTAGCTCCCACCTTTCCTTTGTTATGGCTATATAAGCGGTGGCAGCATTTGTAGTGAACACTGAAAACATTTGCCGAGTTCAATGCAAAGGCTCTACCCCAAAATTGAAAATTCGCTTTCAAATTAAAGCTAGCAAATTCCCCACGCTGAGGATTACAAATCGGGGCACTTTTAACGAGGAAAAATCGTAGGCATTCCTTTTCATGTATGAGTAGAATTGTTCGAGAAGCGTATACGTACGTATGAACGCACACAGCAAGATCGCGACGTTCGACTGCCGACTGGCATGTTGCCCGAATCGGCATTTTCATTGTGTTTTCGCCTTTACACTTACAACGCTCTCTCTGGCATGCACCGATGTGTCTGAACACTGATCTTAATCTGATGCTGCCGCCTTCGTAGGCAAGCCGCAACGCAAATCAGTTTTCGACGGGACACAGATCGTAGAAGTTATAAGTTTGTTTCAGTTTGGTTGTTTACCGTTACCGTGTGTTTTCTAAACTTATTTTAGTTTTTAGTAATCAGAAAATATACGAAGTTCTTGGGCTGGATTGAAGTGGGGATACATGAATCGCCTCAGTTATTTTTTTCTAAATTGGACTATAAGGAGTACTTTCGATTCGACAATATTAGCTTGTTGCTTTCCAAGCTGTCATCATTCGCAGCGTTTCTCCACATCTCCGTCAATATCGTTCGGATAACTGCTGCTCCTAACTGTTAAAGTAAGTAAAATGAATATATGATCCCCGTCATGTCACTAAATTATAAATTTGTTGTTGTGTTTTCCTGTAGAATTTTCAGGCTTTGTGTTGTTCTAGAATCTAATCATGGAAAGAATTGCCGCGAAAAAGAGAAAATCTGGTTACGATTACAGAAAAGACAAGGAATCGAAAATGAGGAAAGCGGCAGCATCATCCTGTGTAAAAATCACATCTTTTTGTAAATCAGTAAATTCTCCTGATCAGTTGAGTACAAATGTAGTGTCGGGTATTCAGAGTACACAAAAAAATGGAAACGAGTCATCGCAAATAATAGTCGTAGATGTTGAAGAAATAAACACACCGTTACGATTTACAGCACAAGAAAACAATGATGAAAGAAATTTGCCTCAGTCTAACGTTGAGTCCAGCCTAACTCACATTAGTGTAGATCTAGAAATAGCGCAAGAAGAAATTGATTTTTTTAAAAAGCCTACTCATAAAGATTTAAAGGCTTTCTTTCTCTTCCATCCCGTACAACCAGTTCAAGATGAAAACTTAGTACCATTACCTTTTGACATCAAAGCATACTATTCTAAACCAAAAAGCGGAGAAGGTCAGTCTTTTAAGCGAAACTGGATTTCCTACAATTTAAAAAATAGAAAATTGTACTGCAGTGTTTGTTTAGCTTATTCCGATGGTTCTTCGGTGTTTTGTCAAGGTTTTGAACGATATCGACATCTTACACAGACTGTAGGTGAACACGAAAAATCTCTTTCTCATTTTGAGTCAGTAAAATGTTTTATAACGGATAGCCAAAACAAGTCAATAGATTGCATTCTTTTTGAAAAACAACTCACCAAAAGGAAGAAAGAAGTCGCTGAAAGAAGAAAAGTTATGCATGGCATCATCGATACCATTAAATTGATTGGAAAGCAGGGTCTCGCTCTTAGAGGTCACAGGCATGAAGAAGCTTATTCACTTGAGGATCCATCATTGAATCATGGGAACTTTTTGGAAATTTTTCTTTTGCTTTCCAACTACAATGACACTCTTGGAAAGCATATTAGTAACGTGGTGGGCTCGAGTAAAGCTGCTCTAAAAAGAAGAGTGGATAGTAACAAGAGAGGAGGAAGAGGACGTCAAATCTCCTTTTTAAGCAAAACCACGGTTACAAAAATCATTGGAGTAATTAAGGAAGTACTTTTGGCCGACGTAGTAAAAGAAATCAAGCAAGCTATTCACTTTTCGGTAATGATGGATACAACAATAGATGTTTCTGGATATGATCAATGTACAATCGTTTTAAGGTATGTGGTTGAGAAAGAAGTCAAAGAGAAATTGATAGGGCTTCAAATGGTGCAATCGACAACTGGTGAAAGCCTATTTCAGACCTTACAATCTGTGCTCCGGATGAACAGCCTAAATATAGAGAACTGTATTGCGAATTCTTTTGATGGCGCGTCAAATATGAATGGAGAATACAACGGTGTCTCAGCAAAACTACAGGAATTGATTTCAAATCACGTCCATACATGGTGCTATGCACACGTACTGAATCTTGTGATGTCTGATGTGGCTCAATGTATACCAGCAACATTATCATTTTTCGGACTTCTACAAGAAACTCAAGTCTTTATTAAGGAATCACACAAAAGATTGAATGTATTCATAAAACAGAACCCAAAGATTCGTTTAACTGCAATTGGGGCAACAAGGTGGAGATCGAGGAGTGATGCTACAACCAAAATCTTTGGTGGTTCTGCATGTTGGTTTATAGAACCTGAATTTGAAGAATCTTATGATGAACGGCGTAAAGCAGTTTACATTGATTTAGTGATAGCCTTAAGTGTTATAGGAAACTCAATGGAGTTTAATGCAAAGACAAGAAATGAAGCAAACTCTCTGCTTGCTAAATTTCTTTCGTTTGAAACAATTTTAGTTTCAATTATCTTTTTGCGAGTGTTTAATGCAACAACACCACTTTCTAACTATTTGCAAACCAAAAACTTAGACTATGCTCAAGCTTGGTCTTTTGTAGCTGCAACAACTAAATCTCTGGAGAACCTCAGGAATAAGTTCGAGGACGTTTTAATAGCAGCTAATAGGTTTGTTATATATATGACTGCAGTTATTGAAAAAAAGCTTGATGAAGACCCTTCTCTAGATTCAGGAACATTGTGTATTGAATCCGAGCTTCCTCAGAAAAGAATACGGTATGTAAAAAGAGTTCATGGCGGGTCAACAGAAGATGCTTTCACCAACTTAAGTGCAAATGATAGGTTTAAGATTAAGGTTTTTAATGTTGTACTGGATACCATAATTCAGAGCATGCAAAATAGGTTTGCTAATCAAAAGAACTTGTATTTGGACTTGGCGTGCTTTGATCCAAGAAGATTTGATGAACTAAGGAGAAATGGTTTGCCACCTCGTGCTCTGGACAAAGTTTGCTCCTTAATTGAACATGTTGATAAAGTGAAGTTAAAAGAAGAATTGCTATCATTAGTTAATGTTTGGCCACAAATTAAGTCTACCCTTCACGAAAATTTTGAAGAACAAGAAACTGAAGAGGAATCTTTAGACGATAGCTCTGAACAAGAAGAAGAAATATTGCCATGCAAGATAGGAAAAGAATGCAAAGTTTGTATTAAATGTGTTTTTAATCTAGTATACGACTATAATATGTATTCAGTGTTGTACAATGAACTTTACAAAGTATACAAATTTTTATTAACAATTCCTTTGACCCAAGTGAGTTGTGAAAGAAATTTTTCAACTCTAAAGCTAATTAAAACTAGGCTTCGCTCAAGTCTCAGCCAGAAAAATCTAGAAGCCCTGCTTTTGATGCAAACCGAAAGGGAAAGCGTGTCGAAAATTGACAATGACCTTATTATTGACAAACTTTGCGAGCAAAGCGTAGAGCTAAAAAGACTCTTAGTGTTTTAATTGAAAGAGTATTAGTATTTTATTGAAAGAGCGCAAATCCATATTCTTTAAAATCGCGATGTTGCATTTTCTGCTTGACTGCTTCTATCCTCTGAAGTACGTTCCCTACAGGAAAAGTAGGTATATTCGCAGTTTTATTTAGAACAGTATTTGGAACTGTTTATTTCACTTTTATTTGTTATATTTTTTGTTTATGTTTTGATATTGTTCATCAATTTCAATCATTTTTGTTAATTGAATTTATTTTTTGTTAATTTTGTGTTCATTTATGTTTGTTAAAATTTTAATTAAAAAAATAAACTAAATCTACAACATTTTTCGAGTTTTATTCAAGAAAACTTTCTCTGCTTTCATCCCTTCGCACACAATTCGTACCGTATACCTATACGCTGAACGCCCTAGAAGATTACAAGGTTTTCGCCCTTTTGATATAGCCAGTCCGCCTCTGGATTTAGACTAACTATTTGTAAATAATTGTTTTTGAATTCGTAACCTTTAATTAATAGTTGTAAGAAGAACTGTGATCTAGTCTTTTTGAATAAATATTACTTTTATTTTGAATACAACCAACATCTGACGTTCTCATTTTCTGGCTATCAATTCTTGATCCACCACCTATCCTACATCCATTAAACTTTTTTGGTTTAGCTTCTTATAGGCTAAAACATGTTGCATGGCAAAATGAACTGAAATACCTCGGATTTACATTCGATAAGAAACTTCTTTTCGACAAGCATATCTCAATAACACTCCAAAAAGCCTCCAACTTGATTAAAACTCTATATCCCTTTATTAATAGAAACTCCAAACTCAGTATTGAAAACAAGCTAATTATTTATAAAACAATCTTCAGAGCGATTCTCTTGTATGGTGCACCCGTCTGGGCGGACGCTGCCAAAACCCATATTAACAAATTACAAAGATTTCAAAACAAAATCCTGAAGATGATGTATAATCTACCCAGATTTTTCTCAACGCGTCTGTTGCACAACAAAGCCAACACCAATCTCGTTTCTGTCGAAATATGTAGTTCACTAAATTCTTTCGTACAAGTTGCTATGGGTCATGAGAATGACCTAATATCGAGTTTATTTCGGTCACCACAGTAAATATGTAAACTAATTAGTATAATTAAAGTAATTGTATACTAAGGAGTAGGTTAGAGTAGTTCTAAGATTAAATAAGGGTTTTGTAACTATAATTTTCCCTTTACCATTATCAATTAAAATATGTAAACTTCTTTCTTCTTGTACGCATTATATCTCAGTTTGTAAAGAACAAAGTTTTCTAATCTCTGTGCATTATTCTGAACTGTTATCTATTGTACATTTATATTAATAAAAAAATTTAATATATAATATATATATATATGTGTATAAATATAAAAAGGGACTGTCAAACTAAATATACTTAATAGTCCAGTGCAATTAGACAAAAAATTAGCTTAACCCGGACAAAATTATTAACAGGGAAAAAATTGGTGGAAATTGTTCAGAATAATGTCCATAGTTACCCACCAAAAGTCCCAAGAAATCCGAGTTGGGGAACGGCCACAATCTTGGAAAAATGTGGTCCAGAAGGGATGTTCTTGCGGTTTTTCGCTGATATCTCCTAAAATATTAAACTTTATAAAACCCGCTCCAAATAAAAGTTGTAGAGCATGAAATTCTACGTCGATTGACACCAAGAGTGAATGATTTGGACTACCCGCTACCAAATTACAGTAGGTCAAAGTTGGACCAATTTTCCACATTTCGTAAAAACTTTCGTTTCAACTTCAGATTTTCGAAAATATTTTCTTCAAAAATGATAATGGGCATAATTACGTGCGTATTTTGGTATCGATGCCTAGGACCAACAATGAACTACTAGATGACGCATGTATCCTAGGCACAGATTGGTCCGCGGTGGCGTTGAGTGTTACTTTACGATACTTAACGTAATGTTAATAAAATTTGTTTTATCTTCGAAGTTAGTCAACGTATAGTACTCAAATTTTTCAGGGTAGTTGAGATTATCAAAAGTGATCATCATTTCAAATTTCATACTTTTAGGTGATTTAGTTTCCAAGATATAGATGTTTTTCTCTGATGGGCTATTAAGATTATACAAAGATGGGATAGTTCCAATCGATCTAGAACCCTGAAATTTGGAACATGTACAATGTTCAAAGTGGCAATTACAAAGCGTTAATCCGGAGCGTAGCTTAACAGTGAATACTTTGAAGTAGGCTTTGTAATTTTATTTACATTAAGTTGGATATTGTTGTCTTCGTCTATTTATTTGGAATCGCAAGTAGTGTTATTGTTGTTTTATTTCATATTATATTGATATTCGTATCATCATGAATGGAAATAGCTGTGTTTTATGCAAAGGCACTAAGGAAGGTCCTTTAGTTTGCGTAAAAAGAGGAATTGATACCATACGTCGCTGTAGTGAAACGCGTGATGATGGAGTTGCACCCTTAATAAAACATTTGAATAATGCACTAGTTCATGTTAACTGTCGGAAAGCATACACCCGTCGCGTTACCTCAGGGCCCATTAACGTGACACGACCTGCTAAGCGGAAAGTCCGTTCGTTACTCAGCGAATTCAATTTCAAACACCAGTGCCTGTTTTGCGAACGAGAAATAAGAGCTAACGAAGAACTGAAGCACCCAGAACGTAAAGCGGCGTACAGCGTTGTTACAACAGTTAATTTTGTTGCATCAGTGAGGTCTATGGCGTTGCAGCGCTCTGACACTTGGGCAGACGAAGTGCTGTGTAGAGTCAACACTGAAATTGACCTAGTTGCGAGTAAGGCTCGATACCATCGTGCCAGTTATTCAGTTACGTATTTCAGTCGTCCGGGGACTTATCCGCATACTCTTCGACACATCTCAGGCAATGCTGGGCGCCCAGAAGACTCAGTTAAGCAGGAAGCTTTTCAGGGACTCTGTGAGTATTTGGAAAGTGTGGACGAATGTCAGTACTCCTTTCGGGATTTGATAGAATATATGCAATCATATTCTCCACAAGAACCTCCATACAGTGAGAAACATCTAAAAAGAAAGCTACAAGACCATTTTGGTGACCAAATCGTCATTTCAGAACAAATTGGAAGGCCAAACGTTCTTTGTTTTACAGGGGTAGCTCACAAGCTTTTAACATCGAATTGGTACACTGATAAGGAGAGCAATTCCCAGAAGGAAAATATGAGAGTAGTAGAGACTGCAGCAAAAATTATCCGACACGATATCAGGTCCCGAATATACGATTGCTCTGTATATCCAGCCAAAGAAGACATTTCATCAGGGAGCGAAGATATGTTACCAGAAACATTGAAAATGATGATTAAAACGAATATACAAACTCGGAAACCATTTGATGACGATACAGCTTTAAAGAGGAAGGCAACCAATATCGCCCATGCAATTATTGGTGCAGCTCGACCACGATCTTTTGTATCGCCCCTGCACCTCGGTATTGGAGTTCACCTTCACAGAAGGTACGGTTCAAAGTTACTGCTGGACATGCTATCAAAACTCGGAGTTTGCGCGACGTACAAGGAGATCGTCAGTTTTGAAAATTCGATAGCTGATAATGTTCCTCCTTTAATAGATGATGAGGCCTATGTTTGATTTCTCAAACATTATACTAAGATGTTGTACTTTTCTTGCGGAATTTATTTTAAAAACAAATTAACTAATTACAATACAAAATTAATTATGATTGATAGTATAATTCAACTTTAACAAACGATTTATTAACGAAAAATTATGAAGCTCGACCAACGCGCGTGCAACTCAGTTCGACTCACTGCCAAATCTGCCCCTCTGCCTGGGCTTAGGTTTTGAGCAACCAAGCAATTTATTTAGAGGCGTCAGCAACTGTTAATGGATGCATATAGAACCCGTAAGGCGTAAGTTCAATACAAAGGTTCACTTGCAGTGGAACCAATTTTGGGTTGTATTGATAGATGTAGCAGATTTACCGATAATAGCGCAGTGGCGCCGGCTTTAACTGCATAAGCTTCAGAGACTTTTTCTAAGAGCTTGTAGAGGAAAAAAGAATAGGTGTTCATATGCATCCACGATTCAAGTGCCGTACTTAATGCATTCTATTGTATGTTATTACTATTACATAATTTCAACTGAATCGAAATGAGTTGCGCGGGGAAGGTCGTTACAAATTTCATGTTTAAAGACTATAGAAATTGAACAAGAGAAGGAAATAAAATATGTGAAACTTAAATCTAAATGGTGTTGCGTCGTCGACTAAACAGCCTACGTCCAGTATGTTTTCGACAATGCGGATTACAACGTGAAAACACTTGATGGACATGGAACCTTTCATGCCATGGGTGGTATTAAGTGTATAACACCAGCAAAATGCGTCGATGCAAGTGCTCCTGTGCCACGATCTCCGATTCCAAAAACAAATAGTGAACTTCCGTCTCTTGGTTTCCAGCCAGTGACAACTTATCAACGTCCGCTTAAACTTGGGACATCTTTAGTAGTTTTGGAAGACGTCAGTACAGCCCTTACTGAACCAAAAAGTGTGGTAGATGCTTGTCTTGCGGACACCCTATGGCTCATCAACTACCAACTGAGTGACAAACCAAGTCCTGGTTGGAATGGATTCATGTATTCCGTTAATGGAGTACAGCGCCCGCAGAGCGTTGCCGAGAAATCATCTGTCTTGCCCATGCCGTTTGTCAACTTATCACCGTCAAATCCGTCAACTATCTATAGCTGCCTCCTCACAGCAGCAGAACAATGCAAGATGAGAAATCAGTCATTCTGTGTGATAACATTTGACCAGCCTCTTTATGCAAAGGCATTAGATATTGTGCTCTCGGCCGGAGAAAATAGCCCCTTATCAAGTGTTGTTGTTCGGCTTAGAGGTTTTCACTTGTTGATGTCCTTTATGGGCGCTGTTGGATCTATCATGGCTGGCAGTGGCCTGGAAGAGTTGTGGGAAGAGATTTATGCCAAGAATACTGTACTTCATATGATGTCCGGACACGCATACGCTCGAGCAATCCGCGCGCACTTATTGACGCAAGTTGCTCTAGCCAATTTCCTACTACATGAAATCAAGGATGACACAACGTTGGTTAATGAACTTAAGACAGCTTATGCTCAAGTATTTCAGGGACAAGAGTCTTTTGTAAACATCTGCGTATCTTCAAGTCTCTCTGATGCTTTGTCGCGGTTTAATTCGAAGTTCGAGGAAGCAGCTTCGTCGGGTCGCACGGGGAAGCTATGGACGGAATATTATAAAATGATCACAATCATACGTCTCTTTATTCGAGCCGAACGCTCCGGTGATTGGAAGATGCACCTTTATTGTGTGCAGAATATGCTGCCTTACTTGCATGCTGGAGGACATCTAAATTATGCAAAGTCTGCGCACATATACCTACAACAGATGCTAAAGATTGAAGATACTGTAGTACCTTTAATTTGCTGGTGTTAAAGGCAGGGTGGAGAGCAGCCGCAAAGGCTTTAGCTCTAGGGTGGAGCAGCTTTGAAAGCTGTAGCTCCAAGAGATTACTAGGGTGTTTTGAGGAGGAGCAGCTAAACAGCTATAGCTCCTGACTGAAAGACGTCTAGTTTGTTACTCTCTGTTTATTAAAAATCCCTTAGACTATTTATACTAATTCCCCTACCAATACATTCCTAATTTTTACTCGTAACCTACCTAGTTCTTAACTATGACCCAATCACGCATTTTCCGCAATCACTGCATTGATCGCATTTCTTTGGGTGTTACGAAAGTGCTTGAAGTGCGTCCACATGTTGACCCGCATAAATTTTAGGCAATCATCGATGATCGCACTAATTACTACGCGCTCATAACTTCCCCGTTCGGTCAAGTGCTGACACACAAGAATTCATGCACTTGAGCCGATCGGTCAGCGCATCTGTTTACAATTACTAAATTGCCGTGCCTGCATGCATCGAAGCATTGACCGTAGTCGTAGGTCAGTTTTTGGTGCTTGCCCTGATCGGGTTGCTCAGTGCATGTTTCCACATGCTATTTGACCTGGTCATGCAATTTATCGGGCAGTGGACCTATTTTATGTTTTTAGCATTTACACTTGCACTTCACAATACGATGACCAAGTTGAAATTTGACCAGTTTGTAAACCATGGATTTTTTACTATCCGAAGATCTGACAAGTTTTGGTGTGGTATTTGGACAGATATGACCATAGAGCAAGTTCTGATGCGCACTATGAAGACAGAAGGGGGACTAACGCATGGCCGCGGTATGTCGGAAAAAGTAATTGCGCGGTGGGTGAGCACCATGCCTGCATCGTGCGGTATAATTGCCGCGATAGAAAGTTTCAGTGGTGTCTTCTCCGAATCAAGCGATCAACATGTTGAGCTCCGTGAATCCCGCCAAATTAGAGACAAGGAAGACGTTGAAAAGCTTGTAGGATGGTTTTGTTCCCATAAACCTTTCGAAAACAATCCGATGCTTGTGTCACTGTCAACACGTGTGATTGCTGACGATAGTGTGAACTGCGATGAAGCGTATGCTCGTGAATTAGATGCAATGAAGTCGATCGTAGGACAGCGTCTCAGCGATGTCCATTTGAAGAGGAAAGATAAAGTTAGTTCTCTTGCTAGCACAGCTAAAACCGTCAAAATAAAGAACGCTGAAATAGAAATTAATCCAAACCAACTCTTCCATCGAATTCTTTGTGTAGTACATAGTGAAGAGGAGCTTGCTCAATTCTTAACGTACGAGTTAGCAGCAAGACCACCAGCTCTTTTTGATGGCATCTTGCTCCGCAAAGGTAAGAAGTGTACACTCGTCAACGTTTTACAAAAATTATCACCATGTGAAGATGAGTTACCTTCAGAACCAATGTACACAGTTGACGGAGGATTCATCCTTCACAGAGTTATGTGGATGCGTCCGGCTACCTTCTCACAGGTTTGTGATCAGTACGTCGCATACATTAAAACACACTTCGGTGTAAGAACAACAGTGGTGTTTGACGGTTACGGCTCTCCCCCCACAAAGGACCATGAACATGCAAGAAGAAGCAGCAAGGCAGCAGCGAACATGGATATCGAAGACTCCACGCCAACAACTGTACCACAAGCTGTATTTTTATCCAAAGAAAGCAACAAGAAGCGTTTCATCAATCTACTTTCTTGTCATTTTAAGTCTGCAGGGATTAGAGTGCTTCAAGCGGAAGGCGATGCAGACACGCTGATCGTGTCTACCGCGGTAGACATATCACAAGAAATGAATTCTGTTATAGTGGGAGAAGACACTGATCTGCTTGTCCTGATGGCAACTCTTTCTGTTGAAACCGACATCTGGATGTTCACACCCGGGAAAAAGGGAGACCACAAGTTATTTAGTGGCAGAAAACTGAAGTCTAACCTTGGAGACTTACAGCCCTATCTTCTTTTCTTTCATGCGGCAACTGGGTGTGACACAACATCTGCTCCATTTAGGAAAGGGAAATCAAGATCCTTTAAGAAGCTTCAAGACAATCCAGAGTTGATGGAGACTGTTGCGGTATTCAACAAGCCTGACGCTACACATAGGGAAATTGCTAAGGCAGGAGAAATGTTTCTGTTACATTTGTATGGCTGTGAGACAAAGAGTACCTTGGACATTGAAAGATATAAAGCTTACTCAAGAATAGTGGCCAAGCAATCTCTTACATCTCAGTTTGACCTAGCAACTCTTCCACCCGCAACATCTGCAGCCGAGCAACATTCCTACAGAGTTTATCACCAAGTATATTAATTGCAAATCTGGAATAAATAATTTATTTATTTTCTGGAGTCTTCAGAAAATTCACAAATTAACGTAACTTCATTTCGGTTCCAGGGGGCCTATTCTCGAAATCACTCGTAACTTTACGAATACGTAAACTCACCATTTACGAATGGTTTTGATGTATGGTGTATTCTCGAGATTCGTATACGTAAACATTCGAATGAAAATCATTCGAAAAGATACGAATGGGTATTTGCATTCGTAAGTGTCATTTGACGTTAACAAAATTTTTCGCGGGGTAATTTTTGTGAGTGAATTTTGTGATTTTGTGAAGAATTTAAAAGAAATTTAATTAATTTGTCAAAAATGGTATTATAATTAAGAAAAAAAAAAAAGGTGCGAATATGTCGGCTGCGCAAAAGTTTTAATAAATTTTTTAGACGTGCATTCAAATTTAAAAATTGGAAAATTTGATGCGTCCAAGAATTATCGGCGTAATACGCCAAGCTTCACTTGAGACGGCAAACAAAATTACTGAAGCATCAGAAACTAAATTAACTTTGAAAAAAAGTTATTGTGAAAAAATCTGAGCTCCTTGAAGAAAAATTAAAAGCGCTACTGAGAATTGCAGCAACAGAGGAGAGAAAAGCCAGTGCACTTGAAACAGCCGCTAGTGCTTTAACGAATTTGAGCACCAAATTCTGCGATTGAGATATTTACAGTGTAAATATATATATCTAAGATTAGAAAAAACGATAGATTATAAGATTTTATATTTACTATAATAAAAATTATAAAAATATGTACATTTGTCTTTAAAATTAAAAATCCATGCACACAAAAAACACAAGAATAAAATTCATTTTAATAGAAGTGGGGTTTCTTCACTATTGACGCACAAATTCTTCTTCCTTCAGCAAGCAAAGGGTTTAAGTTAGTAGAAGGTATACTTTCTTCAGTTCTATCAGCTTCAAAAAGGCCATGAAATTTCTCGCGTTCTTTTTCTATTATTTACAATTCACGATAAACAGCGCAAAGTATAAACGAAATGATTTTTGAGATTTTACGAAAACCAGTTTTGACGTTTAACAATTTCACCACGCTCGCAATTCTATTCGAATGGTGAAAAAATATTCGAGTGATTTCGAGAATACGTCTGACATAAACCATTCGAAAGAAAGTACTCGAAAAGTTACGTATGCGTAAAGTTACGAGTGATTTCGAGAATAGGCCCCCAGGTGCAAACATGGATAGGGGTAAGTTTACCGGCGACAGAATGGGGATGGAAGTTGAAAAATGGATGCTACGTCCCAGTAACTTGTGAAAAAGACCCAACACCAGAAAACATCCTCTCAATAATCTCGTGTAATTGTAAATCTGGATACGAACGTAATTGCCAATGTCTCCGTTATGGTTTAAGTTGCACAACAATGTGTGGATATTGCGCTGGTCACGGATGTGCCAACCGCGCTAGTTGCAGCGAAGATGAAATTGCTGACATTGACAATTAACAGTAATTACATGATACTTATTAATTGTCACAATAATATATATTGTTGATTATTCTTTTTTTCATACTTGAACGAACCATTACCATCACTACATTCAGCCAATTCTAACAGCTAGTGGTTTGCAGGAAATGTATTATGAATAATGCCTTCAACAAGTCTATATGAAGAAAGAAAAGAAAATTTTCATTTTGTATGGATTTTGAATTTTGTTATCATTATTATAGATATTCCTTGTACATATAAAAATAAATTATACTAATAACATGTTAATTTCGTTATTTATATTTTGCCCTCAAACATGAGCCCAAAACGCTTAATTTGGACCAAAACAAACCCCTTCGGCCTAGTACTTCAATTTAATTCAAAAGTACAGTAGGTTTAAGTTGGACCAATTTTCCATTTTTACGAAAAATTCAACCGAGTTGTATCTGTAATCCTACTGTTTTATGATATTTCTCGTAATTGCCACTTTGAACATTGTACATGTTCCAAATTTCAGGGTTCTAGATCGATTGGAACTATCCCATCTTTGTATAATCTTAATAGCCCATCAGAGAAAAACATCTATATCTTGGAAACTAAATCACCTAAAAGTATGAAATTTGAAATAATGCTCACTTTTGATAATCTCAACTACCCTGAAAAATTTGAGTACTATACGTTGACTAACTTCGAAGATAAAACAAATTTTATTAACATTACGTTAAGTATCGTAAAGTAACACTCAACGCCACCGCGGACCAATCTGTGCCTAGGATACATGCGTCATCTAGTAGTTCATTGTTGGTCCTAGGCATCGATACCAAAATACGCATGTAATTATGCCTATTATCATTTTTGAAGAAAATATTTTCGAAAATCTGAAGTTAGAACCATTTTTGACATGCTGTAGATAGATAGCGGGTGGTCCAAACCACTTGGTTTTTGTCTCATTCGACGCCGAGTTCAGTGGTCTACAACTATTATATAGAATACTTTTATGACGAACAGGTTATTTTGGAAGATATTTTCGCAAAACTGGCATTGAAACGAAAGTTTTTACGAAATGTGGAAAATTGGTCCAACTTTGACCTACTGTACTTTGGTAGCGGGTAGTCCAAATCATTCACTCTTGATGTCAATCGACGTAGAATTTCATGCTCTACAACTTTTATTTGGAGCGGGTTTTATAAAGTTTAATATTTTAGGAGATATCAGCGAAAAACCGCAAGAACATCCCTTCTGGACCACATTTTTCCAAGATTGTGGCCGTTCCCCAACTTGGATTTCTTGGGACTTTTGGTGAGTAACTATGGACATTATTCTGAACAATTTCCACCAATTTTTTCTCTGTTAATAATTTTGTCCGGGTCTAAGTCTAATTGCACTGGACTATAAGTCGTCACTTAAGTTTTTCCTCAAACTTAGCTAAATGAAAACTTAAGTTTGCACTGTGAAATCGGACGTAACTAATATTGTTCATTGAATGTAAATAAACGAAAAATTGCTGAACCTATCCTATCCAACTCATTTATTTATTTATTTAAAATAAAATCTTCTCTTTTAGAGTAAAATCTTCCCAAATCGAGAAACTAGTAATGGATTTATAAACTACTCATCAAGAGCTTTTCAACGATACCCCACAAGACGTGGTTCTAAAAATGTCGACTTTCCACCCCCACCCTCACTCATACCCCCACAACCACTGAATCGTCGATCTCGCCGTAAACTTCATAGGAAGTACTCTAATTTTTGCAGAACAATTTTTCTCTAAACTCCTCTAATATGGGCCAAGATATAATTTTTTAAAAATTGCAACCCCATCCCCCGGTCACCCCCTAGGACCGATTTTGCTCATTAACGAACTTAACCGAGCTATTAACCCTAGAAATAACACAATAAAACTCGGTTCAAATATCTCCAAAAATGAAGGGAATGATTTAATTAAACGTTTTCTATATAAATAAGGGAAAAAAACAAAAACAGAACAAAATTTGAATTTTTGGACCTCCACTCAATAGCCCATAACTCCGGAATTTATCCATTGAAAATTTGATTACCTTTAATATGACATCTTGTGCGATCCAATCAGATCCTTCTGACACGAGGTATGGCCTAAAATGTGAAGCTATCTCCGAAAAAATCGAGAATAAGGTCCAAAAGCTCATATCTCGATAACCTATCCATAGAAAAAATTTTCATTGTGATTTTCGAGTTTAGCGGGCCAAAATACATAGGAAAATTATAATGGCATTGAATGTACATAAAAAATTTTTTATTAACCGACTTCAAAAAGGAGGTTATAAGTTCGACTGCGATTTTTTTTTGTAAATGTTTGTTCCAGCATAACTTCCAAACGGTTTACCCGATTTTAATAATTCTTTTTTATTTGATTTAAGAAAGCTTCGCGGTGGTACCGTGTTACTAATACGTTCAACGCGTTTTTTTTTTTTCCTTGTATCATACCTAACTTCCAAACAACTTAACCGATTTGCATATAATTCTTTTTTTATTCGATTCAGGTCCCATTATAACAAAAGTCATACTTCGCCCACCGATTCTGCAGAAAAACTTCAAAAATCGCTAACAACGGATGTTTTTTTATTTATTAAATGAGGATTAAAGAACTGTGATACGCATAATAGGAAAAGATGAGACGAAGGCGACGTTGCACTCTACCCTGAATTGGAAATTTAGATCGCTTCTGCGGGTCCATTGTACTTTAAAGGTTATAAAGAGCGGAATTGATTTTTACAATTTTTTTTATATCATTCCGAAGAACTCCAATTTGATCACAGTTATGCTTCGCTCACTTGTACGCTTGTACGTTGAAAAGAAAAAAATAAAATTCTTTTTAAAAAAAAAAATGAACCGACTTCAAAAAAACTTACACTTAAAAAGTATAAAATAATTTTTATCTATATATATAAAAAGACAAGTCCTGACTCACTCATCAACGCCCAGCCCAAACCCTTGGACCTAAAAAGCTGAAATTTTGTACAGAGTTTCCCTTTATGATGTATACAAGGAATAAGGAATGATATTTCGAAATTCAACCCCTAAATGGGTAAAATGGTGGTTCAAAATTTGTATGGCGAAACAATATTAAATAGACATTTCGATTCGAAACTTCGTAGGAGTACTCCCAAAAATAAATAAGCAAATACGTCTTTCGTGATTTTCCGAAAATCAACCCCTTAGGGGGTGAAATGGGGTTAAAACGGCTTCTCCGGAACCACTGGACCGATTGCCATGAAAATTTGAATACTTCTAGAACTTACCTCATAGCCTCTTGCCAAGGAGTGCTTTTTTTAAATTCTACCCTTAAGGGGGTGAAAAGGGGTGCAAACGGTTTCTTCGGAACCACTAAATCGATTTCTATGAATTTTGGAATACTTCTAGAACTTACCTCATAGGCTCTTGCCGAAGAATGGTTTTTTGAAATTTTACCCTTAAGGGGGTGAAAAGGGATGAAAACGGTTTCTCGGGAACCGTTAAACCGATTTCCACGAAATTTTGTATACTTCCCAGTTTTACGTGGCCTGCTCCAGAGTGAGCTCATCTAACAACTTGGTCGTGTTAGCATCTGAAGGCAGAACCTCTAATGTAGTATATAAAGAAGTACTTTCAGCATAGACTGGAAAAATAAATAGTCTTAACCCTTAGGTACTTCCTTAGGTAGGTTTCCTGCGCGAGCGAAGCCGCGGGCAACAGCTAGTTTCTTATATAACAAAACCCCAAATTTTTTAATTCGGCGCCTATAAGTAATCCACCATATATCAACCAATCCACCAATATATACAGAAGCTAATATTTACAATTCAAACTAAAAGAAGCTAATCTCTGCTAAATCAAAAGATAACACTTATAACTACAGTAGCTCAAAGCTGTGGTAGGGACCTAATTGACTAAGCTATCATTATATCTTTATCGTTTTCCAAAAATATGCAGATATATACCTATGTATAATTTGTAGGTTTATTGTAATGGATAGATAAATAAATAAGTTTTTATAAAATTGGTGATAAATTGGCGCCGACTTCAAAAAGTTGGGTTTTTGTTATATAAGAAATAAAAATTATTTTATACTTTTTAAGTGTAAGTTTTTTTGAAGTCGGTTCATTTTTTTTTAAAAGAGTTTTTTTGTAAACTAGTGTTATTTCAGTAGCGACAAGAAAATGAATTTCTTTTATGCGGCACATTTTTTTTTTCATTTTATATTCTGATTGGATTTTCTGATCAGGAAGCCGTCGCTGGTTTATTTTCTCTTTTATACTTTCTGGTCAACATTTTCTTATGAAAAAGCAAGTGCGTTCGTTCTTCCGGGCTTGATAATTTTTTTTGGATTTCTTTTTCATTTCTGGGTGAACGAATTATTGAGGAAAAAAACTAGTCAATTTCAACACTTGCTTTTTCATAAGAAAATGTTGGCCGGAAAGTGAAAAAGGGAAAATAATCCGGAGAAGGCTGCTCAGAAAATCAAATCTAAAAATAAAATGAAAAAAGTGTGCCCCAGCATAAAAGAAATTCATATTCTTGTCGGCACTGAAATAATCAGAAAGAACTACAATTAGGCATCCGCATCACCGCGTCCACCCGCAAAAGTTCTCTCTACCTAAACTGGTTGTGGCGGCAAAAAAATAATAAATAAGATCACCCCAGAAAACAAGCAAAAATTGCGCTTTCCTATTCAATAGCAAGTGTAGCAAGCTAGTAGTATGTGTGTGCGAAGAATTATCCACTTACTGCGCATAGAAAGCATCTGACGTATTCTCTCACGCATGTCAGCCTCCTCTAACTGTTGGAAAAAACTCAGGGCACTTGCGAAAAATCAATTCTGGCCAATGGCCATCTACATTCAACTCGTTGAACCAAATTTGCGAGAATTCGGTTGTGGTCCCCGTTTTGCATAGGATAACTCATGAAAATTAGGCAAAAAAAATTAATAAATTAAAAAAATTAAATAACAATGTTTTATTTTAAAAAGCACTAAAAACTAATAAATAAACTTTCTACTTATACCGCAGTATTTTGGTTACATCTAGTTTAAAATAAAAACTTGGGGTGCTGATGAAACAAAATGCACACACACACACACACACACTTCTAATATAATTTTACCTTTAACTTAAATTTAAAATTATCAATTGGAAATATTATGAACAGTTAGGGATTGCTTTTACTTATCATTGAAACGAAACATATACAAAATATTAAATTTTATCTAACTATACGCAGATGCACCCCTTCGGCTGATTATGAGACGCATAATAGTGAAGCATTTCACGAAGGCGGCGAAATTTTTTGGATAAACTTAGGGGGTTAATATAATATATTATTCATTGTGGAAATATTTTGTTTCCACGCTACTAGGTCTAAGGCGCTATGGAGTGACACATAAGGCGTTAATTCAATATGTGCTAGAGCGAGAAAGAAATAGGCTTACACATTTATAGCACTTCCTTTTTTATACTCTAAGATGCACCCCAAGTTTTTATTTTAAACTAGATGTAACCAAAATACTGCGGTATAAGTAGAAAGTTTATTTATTAGTTTTTAGTGCTTTTTAAAATAAAACATTGTTATTTAATTTTTTTAATTTATTAATTTTTTATTTTCTTAGTTTTTAGTGCTTTTTAAAATAAAATTTTGTAATCTAATATTTTAAGTAAAATTTTATTTCTGATTCCTTCGGCGGACCATACCTTTTAACGTGTGAGCGCCAGAGCACGGTGTTATCAATAAATATATACTTATATGCGTATATATTGTCCAGGTGTTTACCACAAAACATATCCAACTGAATATATTCATATAGTATTTATTTATTATTATAATATATATAATATGTAATACAAATATTACATAGATATATATAGGTATTAGGGTGGTCCTTATTCCTAAGAAAAAATTTTTTTTTCTTTAATTTCGCGGGCCACCACGTAATTTGATTATATACCATAAGAAAGTATTTCAGTATTTTTTTTGAATTTTTTAAATGACATTTAGAGGTCGCTACCAAGGTTTGAGTTTTACATAAAAACTCAAAATCTGTATTTGTTAGATTCTTTAATTGTTATAGCCAGGACATAAAAAATATACAAAATGTTTGTTGTTGTTATGAATTAAGATATTATGTAGAATGTAGATATTTGAATCATTTATTTTTAAGATAAAAGGGTTGACTTGTTAGTATTAGGGTACTTTTTCCTATACTCTTTTACCAACAAAAGCAAATATTGCTTTTGTTCTTCATTGGTTGTAATTAATTTATTATATTCTTCCATTAAAGCAACACCGCGCTCAGCTATGTCGTTCACTACTCGCAAAGAATGAACGATATTTTTGGCAGCTACATATTTAGTGTCTTTGTTCCAAGTTTCCACGTCTTTTTTCAAAAAATTTGATGAGATACCTAATATCTGGAAGAATCTTAAGGAATTACTACTAACGAAGTTTTCTATATTTTTTTCGTGGATATGTGTGATATCAAGGTTTATTCTTTTTAAGGAATCTTCTGTGCCTTCAATTTTCAGTGCTTCTACCATTTTTTTCTTCTCTTGAACTGACAGTTCGTCATCGAAAAAGGCAAGCGAAACTAGCTCTTCTGACAAATACCACAAATGATTTAGAATATTTTTCAGCGCAACAGTAGCTATATTTTTGTTAAAGCTTTTAAAGGCTGTAAGGTCTTTCAATAATTGTAAGTCGTTTCTTGGTGCTGACCATCCGGTAGAGGCTTGAAACCAATATTTAACATAAATTATCACCACGAAAATGCATATTTCTCTCACAGCCTTTTCGTCCTTCTTCGTTAGCTTAAACTGATGCTTGAATAAGTAAATTTTCAAACAGTACAAGGCTCTTGCCATCCATCTAGCTCGATGTAGACCAGCAGGTCTCCTAAATAAAACGCCCTTTTCAGGAACACCTTCTAAGAAAATGATAGTGAGATTCAACAGTTCTCTGTAGTCATCTCGAGGTTGATGTAGTTGTAGTTGCTTTTTGGCAAAAGAAAACCTGTCTGCGGCCACTTCTGCAAGAATATTTCCCTCAGCATCATCTGTTATTGTTTTGAAGTCGCTTTGGTCAATAGTGTTCCAATTGTTCTTAAATCTTTTAAATAATTGTATATCAGGACCACTAGATGGGGCAAGCGATTGATCCACTACAGCTGACAACATAATTTCCATTATGTGGTGGCGACAAGCAAGCCAAAGCATATTTTTATCAAGTTTTCGCTCCAAAAGAACGCATACTCCACTTCTTAGGCCGGTATTTACAGCAGTAGTGTCAAAACACAAACATTTTACCTTATTGCTCACATTCCATGAATTTATAGCTTCGTAGATAGCTGACGCACATGATTCGCTCGTTCCACGTTCCAATTTTGGAACTGCGAGTAGTTGATCAACTCCATGTCCTGATACCAAAATTGGTAGCCGATCTACAGTTTCGTGCCCAGTAATATCTTCTATAAGTTTACCGTCCCAATGGATTGTTAATGACGAATTAGGTTTAAACTCGCTTTTGAGAGACTCTGCAACAGCTTTACGATTTTTCACACGCTGCCGACGAATGGAAGATCTATTAACATTAAATTTTGATGGATCACAGCCTGCACTTTTCAAAGTAGATGTTACGACCATAGTTGCTTTTCTGTCACTTAATTTAGAGACATCAAGACTGGAAGCTAATTGGCTGTTAATAATGTCTTTTCGAGCTCGTTTCTGTGGTGGTTGCATTTCGAACAATTCTGATATGCATTCGGAGTCAGATGAAGTTGCTTCTTCACTGGTGGGGATAGACGACGACGAAAGAAATGATAATGGAGAAAAAGAGCACTTTTCTGTTAAAGCCGAGATATCTTTGTTTTCACGCTTCCGCAATTTTTCAAGGCGTTCTCCTTTCTCTTTTATTTTCTTACATTTTTTTAAACTTTTTCTATCCACTGAACCAATTAAAAATTGGCGTCGATTTTGTCGCACTGCTAATAAAAACTGCTTGTCTTCTTCTAATGTCATAATATTTAAAGCATCACGATGAGCAATATCAAATAAATCATCTAATTTTTGTTGCCAGTTTTGTTCTTTTTTCTTTAGTGCTTCTGAACGTTTTTTCTTGTTTTCTTTATTTTTTTTTAGATTCTTCCATTCTTTGAATAGTTTTTCAATTTTATTGATGACATGTTTTTTTAATTGAATTGGTATACTAGCTTTTTCCCACAAATTTATAACTCCGCAAGCCGTCAAAGTCGCAGATTCACGTATGCTTTTCTTTTCTTCATTTTTGTAGGAAAAAAAAAATCGCAAAACTTCACCGATCGATGGCAATGTTGATTGGCTTAATTCGGATAATAATTGACCGATAAGCCAAACTTTACTTTGATTTCTAGTAGCTTTACTGAGTCCAAGTTGCAAGTTGAAACACGTTACTATGACTTTTACAAATAAAACACGTGCGCTCTGGTTAATGACTTATTAGAACTGAAGTGCGGGCGGGCTAAGGCTATTCACACAATCAAAAACATAAGCCGTAAGACGTACAATTTAGGACGTACGGATGCGCACAAACCAATTTTTAACTTATTATAAGGTTACTGCGCACGCGTACGTCTTAAATTGTACGTCTTACGGCTTATGTTTTTGATTGTGTGAATGGTCTAAATCTCGACGCGTTGGTACAGAAGAGAGGTCGAGGGTTGGAAGGAATAAGAAGCGATTCACTTGCACGTAAAATGTGATATAAACACCTAAATGAAATATTAATGAAATTTTGACAGCTGGTAGCGACCTCTAAATCTTAACAAAAAAAATAACAAAAAAATCTTATTTCATATTTAGAGGTATATAATCAAATAAGAGAGTGCCCCGGGGATAATTCAAAAGTAGAAAAATAAGGACCACCCTAATAGGTATATAATAATATGCAATTAATGGTGCTTTCAGCTTTAGTAAATGATTATAAAATCATATTAGAAAAGCTCCCACTCCATACTTCTTGCGGTGTTACTCATTTGAGAAATAGATAACATTTCTTTTAAAAAATATGAAGAATAGAATTACCCTCCCCTCTGCTAAAAAAGAATCATAACAAAAATGTGCATCGACCAAATAGGCGCAAATTTATCCTAATTCAGAACTCGCCAGCACACAAAAATCTCCCCCTCGTTGAGAGCAAGGAGAAAATATGCGTGCGTGTTTCGAAGCAGGAAACTTGTTTTCGGCAATGAATCACCGCTGCTCAGCGACATAAAAATGTGCGCAGGCAGTAAGCAGTTTTCTTCTTGGCAAATGTTAATTTTGCCTTGAAATTGACTGAAATGCGTATGCAATTTCAGTAATACTTGATTAACAATTATGCTCTAATTGCAATGATTTTGACAATAAACATATTATTTTTTTTTTAAAACATGTTCTGTTCCTGAAATCTGTGCTATGTAAAAAAAATTCATGAAAATTTATGTGGTAGAAATTGGTTAAAAACTGCAATATTTGTTCCGAGCAGTGAAACAGAGAGACAGAGAAACAGAGAAACAGAGAAACCGAAAACGAAGTTAAATAAAACCTTGTAAAAACACTTTCAATTTGTTAAATTTTTCCAATATTTTCCATGAAACATAATCAGATTTTTTACGGAAACCGTTACCAATCCCTTAATCTTCATAATTCAATATGAAAACTAGTAAGGAAGCAATTGGTCACACCAATTACGTGATACCCTAGATGTAGAAAAATATACTCATTCTTATATCAACAGTTTTGTATAAAAACGACTCATGCTTATATGGCAACACTAAGAAGGAGTTGCCCGATATTGCTCATCTTCGAACTTGACCTTGCAATTTTAATCAAATATTATTGTACCAAATTACAAGTCTCTAGCTTCAAGCGTTCTCGAGTTATCGTCTGGACAGACAGACAGACAAACAGACAAACAGACAGACAGCCAGACGGACATGCATAAAACGGTTTCTTTTCACTTCGCAATCATGAATATATAGTTCTTTCTTTTCTGTGACGATTATTTCTTGGCGTTGCAAACGTTCGCTCAAATATAATATACCCTACATCTAGGGTATGTAAAATTTGTTATTTTAGATTCATTTGCTTTAACTTCACTCGAAGAAATTACTGTTAGGAATTAACTGTACCCCATGAATTCATTCCCATGAATTATAATTTAGTTGAACATTTCAGTCTCTATCTGAACTCCAGTTGTAACACTCCGAAATATATTTTGCATTTTCGAAACCCGGGTGTTTTATTTAAAGTGGAACTAAATTTCTACAGGGTATAAACATTATAGTACGAGAGCCCACGACCAAAATTTTTGTCTCATCGCGATACGGCCAAAATAATATAAAATTGATAGATATGATTTTTCTGAACACAAAAAGTTTGTTTTCAGACGTTTTCCGCGTCGGGTCTGACCTGAGCGTATTTTCAAAAACGTCAAAAAATTTAGCCGAACTGTATCATAGCAATACGTCTGATTTTCGGAATGTAGTTGAATAATAGATCTAATATACCGAGAACGTAGTTTTCAGACAAAAATAGTGTCGGGTTTAACCAGGAGTAGGTTTCAAAAAATTATAAATGAGACAGACAAAATAAATTATAGCGGCCCGTCTGAAAATATTTTTTACAGATTCATTTGGGTCATTTGTTGCAAAAAAGTTTGTTTTCAGACATTTTCCGCGTCGGGTCTGATCTGAGCGAATTTTCAAAAATGTCAAAAAATTTAGCCGAACGGTATCATAGCAATACGTCTGAAAACTGATGGACACGGTAAAACAAGTTGCCCAGATATAGAAAAAAATTATATCAGACAAATTTAGTGTTGGGGTTTACTAATCAGACAAATTTTCGAATTTTCGATTTCGAAATCTTCTCCTGGTTAAACCCGACACTATTTTTGTCTGAAAACTACGTTCTCGGTATATTAGATCTATTATTCAACTACATTCCGAAAATCAGACGTATTGCTATGATACCATTCTGCTAAATTTTTGACATTTTTGAAAATTCGCTCATGTCAAACCCGACACGGAAAATGTCTGAAAACAGTATTTTTGTAATCCGTGTAGCTATAGCAATTTATAAAAAAAATTTGAGTCGTATTGCTATGATACAGTGCGGCTAAATTTTTTGACGTTTTTGGAAATTCGCTGAGATCAGACCCGACGCGGAAAATGTCTGAAAACAAACTTTTTCGTAATAAAATGACAATAGCTATGTACATTTTTAATATCAGACGTATTGTGATGATACCGTCTGCCTTTTTTTTTTGACACAGCAGAAATGGGCTCACATCAAGTTCCGACATTTTTGACCGTTACTTTCCACCTATTCGTATTGAGAATCGTCAAATCTATCGATTTTATATGGTTTTGGCCGTATCGCGATGATACATGGTTTTGGTCGTGGGCTCTCGTACTATTAGGTAATTTTATGGATGAATATGAAAAAGCCAATAATAAATTGAGGCATATTTTTTGGAAAAACCAAACTCATTCGGGAAACTCTCGGGAAATTCCTAGGTTGAAAATAGAAAATGTGCTCCGCTTAAAGGAAATAAAACCCTTTAACGTACCTCTGGAAATAAAATTTACTATATTTGGTCAAATAGTTTTCGAGATAATTGGTCATTAAGTGGGTCAAAAATTGGAGTTGGTCCTTTCTTTCAAGGATCATAAAAAAAAACTAAATAATTTTCCAAAAATGTGCTCCGCTTAAAGGAAATAAAACCTTTTGTCTTATCATTTAAAAAAAGTTTGATATAGATTAAACAAATAATAACGGAGAAAACAGGTCATTAAGTGGGCCTATTTTGCACGTTTTGGTAAATTTGCCTCTTAAGTGCTCTAACAGCAAACTGGCACGATTGAGGGCTTCTGTGGGAGATGAGAATATTCCTCCGTCAACCCCATCACCCATAGTCACAAGACAGATTTCAACGCCATTTCGAAGATTCGGGAACGAGCTTGTGTGTATTCTATGTAGCAGGAAGGGTACAACAAGAATAAAATTGCATGAATTTACTTCGACTGAAAAATTCAAGGCAAAAGCCGTCCAGAAAGGTGACACGAAAGTTTTGATGCAATTAGATTGCAAGGCGACGGAAAAGTTGTATTACCACAACAGTTGTATGGTTAAGTACACCTACGAGAAGAAGGATACTTGTACTTTATCAACAAATTTTCCAGTGGCACCTATTGTGGGCAATATTGTGGACTTTATTGAGGATGTAAAGGAGGGCAGCTCCGATATGACTGTCTTTAAAGTGGCAGTTCTGGCACGAATGTATGTGGGATTGAGAATACACTCACCGAAGTCACTGAACCCATTTTCATCATAGTTGGCAGTATTTAGCGTGGACGTGGAAACATCTAAGCTATCCAGCTATCAACATTTGTTTTAGAAAATTATTCATTACTAATGTATTGTTGTATTCGGTTGTATTCTGTCGTGTGTTAATAAATTATAGATTAGTGCGAATATTTGCGATTCCTATATGTATGCCTCCGAGTTAGAAGAGCAGGGTATTTCCCAGTCAAGGGCACATTCCACTCGCTTGAAGGAGGAAATACTAAACAAATATAGTTTCTTGGAATCATCAGGGTAAGCTGGACAGAGTTCTCTTTAAGGTATAAGTCTGACGTCGATATTGCTGTTCGATGTGCTTAAAAAGACAACAGCTGCTTGTTTCGATGTATTAAAGAAATTAGGAAGGATATCTTCGAACACCCCTCTACCAAACTTCCAACTGTTCAACGTGGCTTTGGTGCGCATTGCACCGTTCTTCTTTGCTCTCGACCACCAGAATTATGCACAATGGCTGCCGGTGCATATAAGAGACAATCATAACCTCCACAATATTCACTCTTCACAATGGGAAAAATTTATGGAGGGATATTTTGTGGCGCACAAAACCGGCAGGGATTTTTCCGCAATGCCGTTAGACCAGGCCCACGAACAACTAAATGCACTTCTGAAGGGAGACGGAGGTAAGTTTCATACTGAAGATGGTGCAGCCGGTAGACACCATACGCCTTTCTTAAGCGCCTGACTTATCTTGCAATATTTGCTGCAGGAATGGTTGGCTTGACTGAAAATCCCAGAGCACTCCTGATATTTATTCTTACTGCGCCGGAAAGAGCAAATATTACCGCAAAATTTTAGGAAAATATTCTTAACAAGTGTAGTATCAGTGGTGGTAAGCATCACCTAGACAACGACCGGTCGAGGTCTACTTTTTTTAAACATAAGTTGGCCTTGGAAGATTTTTTGGACAACGCAGGTAAAGCCCTGTTGTTTGGTTTGGATAACTTTGGATGCTGTAATATGCGTTATTTTTTAAGGCAATCCTTTCGCAGAAGAGCGTAGTGATCTCTACAATATTGACACACGAAGGTGTTGTGAAAGAGAAGTAGTGGAGACTGTAATAAAAATGTAGGATTTGGGGAAGGTACAGTATGAAACGTACTGTTCAGATAGACTCGAGAAAGGCTGTGTTTCTTTCCATGCTGCAATTAAGTGGAACAACCTGCCAACATTTGCACGTACCCATAAAGTAAAACCAACAACAGACAAAGCCAAGCAACAAATTAAATCACTGCAGGAGAATTTAGATCTGATGAATCGGATGTGGGTTGCGTCCTCTAGCGTCCTCCTCGGAGTTTCCTCCTGCCTTGGCTTTCAGCAACGGTGACATGAGAGTCACTAATAAGGCAGACCTCATGAATGATTGTCCGACAAAGCACCACAAGTGGACGCTAAGATTTTCGACGGTGCGGTGCTCATGTACCTGTTGAAACCAAGTGCAACCTGTGTTCACTTTTCCAGTTTCCGAGATAATGTCTTTTACTCCTATCTCCGCAGAGAGTCTCAATGTGTTTCCCGAATGGACATAATGTGGGACTCGTAAGTACTACTAGCGAATTACCTGCGCCTACATAAAGCTGACGAAATCTATCGCTTCTTTTTTGCTTGTTTTCAGGTATTCACCGAATAGTCTTAAAAAAAATGGCAAGAGATAGGAGGGGTATGGGTGTTAGGACGCGTGTTGCTCACGATACCAAACTACCCAAAAAATGGCAAGACTTCTTGAGGGATGCAGAGAACAAGAAGGAACTCTTCGAGTTCCTCGCTGAGGACATTCCAACGACCGGAGAAGTGCCCTGGTACTCCACGAAGGGGACGAGCGTCGTCACGAATTGCAGCCGAGACGACCTTACTGGGTTGGCACCCTGTAATCATGAAGAGGCCGATACCCGAATCTACGTGCACGTAGCAGACGCCGCGCGGGAGCCGGGAGGGCCGTGCTAGGGTAATGGTCTATTCATGTGACACGGATGTTGTCATCCTGCCGGTCTCTGCTTTCGTCCAACTGGACGGCGCTCTGGAAGAGCTATGGATTCGCCACACAGCTAGTAAGGCTCACAAATATATAGCAGTGCATGAGCTAGTTAACGCCCGAGATAAGCAAGCTCCAATGAAGCAACACACCACATATACTTCCTTGAAACACAATATTAATTTTTAAGCTGTATTTTTATTGCACTGTCAGGTCCAGAGAAAAGTGTCACTTTGCCCTGTTTCCATGCATTTACCGGTTGTGGCACTGTAGATGCCATCTACACGATCGGAAAAAAAACTGCATGGAAAACCCTAGCATTGCTTCCGGAAGCATGGCAAGAACTTCAACATGGAAACGTTGAAGGTACCCGGGAGGCACTTGAAAAGCTCGTCGCCGTGTCCTGCTGACTGGGGTTGGAAATTGCAGGGAAGTGATTGGGTGCAGAGATGGACCACCGTGCCTCCAAACAAAGTAGACAATGTGACAATGTGACACCCAATGGGTGCGGATGCAAAGAGGCTTGCATTGGAAATTGCAAGTGCCGCAAGGAGGGCGTGGAGTGCGTCATCGGATTGTGCTGCTGCATCTGCGTTGCCTCGTCTGAAGATTAGGAAGTTTTTAAAATTAATAAATGAAATCAATCCTTGTTTAGTTTTTATAGTTTATACTGTTTTTGTAATTTATACGTTCGTAACTAAGATTTTCATTTTCGAACCCGTGTTTCAAAATTCGTTGTAGTTAAAAAACAAGGGGAAGGGGGACGGAGATGGAGGGGGGGGGGGTTGTCATGTGGCCCCGAAGCTGAGACCAATCCATCGATACCCCGCCTGATGCTCAGGTATACGCCGTTAATGAGAAAGAACTAAAAACGCACTTACGATCTCCCCACCACGTCCGTTTTCCGCCCACGAACGCGCGGGGAAAGGGGAAGGGGATAAACCAATGATGCATCCCCATATCTTCAAGTATGCTGAATCCAACGGGACCCTCCGCGTCATCGTCCGACGTTTGGTTCTCGACAGTAGGCCCATATATGAGTTTTCCCCTAGCATGTAGGCAATCACCCCTCCCACGTTTCTGACAGTGTTGCCATCGTGGCAACACTTCTTAAAAGTTACATTAGGGCACGGACTATTAGTGTGCAAAAGCGCAATCCGTTGGGTTGAAGTGCAAAGTTTGTCCTGATTTCGTGCACTAACGGCCGTACTATAAGAGCAGACTGATGCGATTTCGCTGGCGGTGATGATGGCGGTGGATTTATGGCCTGAACACCACCACCGCTACCGCCTGCGAAATCACGTCATTCTGCGCTTAGCTTAAAGCCGGAGGTACACGATACGGAAAACGTCATACTTATAAGCGATACGCCATATTTCATATCGTGTGACTCGACGATAAGCAATATGGTGTATCGCTTGTAAATATCACAAAAATTTCGGAATATTTTCGGCACATCAAAGGAATTTGAGGGTTTCAAATTTCCCGAGTAACACCACACAAAATTTTATGTACACAGTTTTGAGATTACTGGTCTTACAGGCGTCGCGGTAGTCTGTGAATTGCAAAATACAGGTTGCAAGCTCATTTTTAGGGTTCCGTCCGTCCGTCTGTATGTCACCAGGCTGTATAAATATTTAGGGGGGGCTCCCATACAAAAAACGCCATTTTTTGCCTATTTTTACTCGATATCAATGAATGGTAACAGGTAGGCACTTGAAATATTCACAAAAGACTTAATTACAAATACAAAAAAAAAGGTTACAATATGAAATTTTTGTACCTACTGTTGTTTACCTAGTCAATGGTACGGAACCTTTCGTGCGCGAGTCCGACTCGCACTTGGCCGATTTTTGTTTATCGTGTGGCTCGATGTCACAAAAATATCCCGCAAAGATATTTCCTTATAAATATGACGTTTTCCGAATCGTGTACCTCCGGCTTAAAGCTGCACAATAACAGTGAGTTTTTGTGGCGTGTACGCTGCATATGAAAAATCTTCTAAAACTGACGCTTCAAACACGTTCTATCATTAGTCATTCTGATGTTTCTTGTTAAAGTTATACTGTTTAAAAATGGGTCCACCTAATATGGCCAACCCTGTATTTCAAATCAATGTTCTTAAAAATTACAAATAATTGATTACTTTTATGCAGTTCTTTAAAACCGTATTGATAGCAACACATATATCTATTAGAGTTACTGTAGATTTAAAAGTAATTTAGAATCTGAGTATCAAGTAGGTTTAGATTTTTAAGTAGGCTTTTATATATAAAGATCTAAACAAAAATAATTATGATTTATGTTTAAAGTTTTTAGTTGAGTCCGTTACATTGAATAGAAAACATCGTTACGTGTGTTGCTAATAAAATCTATTACCAGTATTGGATGCTTTTCACTAAATTTATTTACAATAGGTTATGGGCCTAGGTCCAAAATAATAAAAATAAAGTAAAGATTTTATTTCGCGAATACGGTTTTATATACGTGAGTGAATGCAGTGATTTTTTCAAGAAAAGAAAATAACAGTATTAATAGAATTCAACATAAAAATGGATTTCTCAAAACATATAAAACCGCTGTGCGGTGAAATAGATTGGCCGATATGGAAACGAAAAATTCGTGATCTGATTGACTACCACGAAGGAGCTTTAGATGCAATTGATGGAAAGTTAGTAGCACCTACATCATTAACAGAAAACTCCACGGCAGATCAAACAAAAGTTTATAAAGAAAATCATGATAAATATCGAAAAGCAAATAGCTATGCCAAATCTATGATCACAAGTGCAGTAACTGATGAAGTATATCAAAAAATCATGGACAAAGAATCTGCTCATGATACATGGGAAGCACTGAAACAGCACTTCGAGGCAACATCTAAAGATCAACTGTTTAAAATCTGCACAGAGTTTTTCGCGTTTGATTGGATGTTAGGCCGAGATATTTCCACACACATTGCAAAATTAAAAAGTTTGTGGAAGGAGCTTAATAACGGGCTAAGGCTAAAGGAGAGCAAGAACTTCCAGATTTAATGTTAGTTGGCAAAGTACTGCAAATTTTGCCGGCGTCTTTTGAAACGTTTCGGTCAAGTTGGATGTTGTTGACGAAGGACGAGAAGAAAACGTTTGATGATTTGACAACACAGCTTTGTATGTATGATAGAAATTTCAAGAAAGGTACATACAACAATTATTTGACTGAAGACGCTCTAGTGGCAAATGCAGACAAGAAAACTCGAAAAGGTAAGAATAATAACAGTAATTTTAAGCAAAATTCAAGAAAACAAGATATCTGCAATTATTGTAAGAAGAAAGGTCACTGGTTGTATGAATGTAAACAGTGGACTGCGGATGGAAAACCACAGAGAAAAGAAACTTATAATAGAGGAAAAGCAGAATCTACAAGTATGGCCTTAATGAGTATTAATAATGAAATAAATAAGATTGAGACAAATTCATCGGATTGGTGGATTGATAACGGTGCTACAAAACATGTTACAAATTGTTTAAATCTTTTTAAGATTTTGAAATGTTCAAAATTCCTTGTAACATTCAAGCGGCTGGAAGGGAAATTTTAAATGCGATTGGAAAAGGAACTGTACGTGTTCTTTCAATGGCAGGAGATAGATGTCGTGAAATGACATTAAGGGATGTATGGTATGTGCCAGGTATCACAAAGAATTTATTCTCAGTTCTAGCAGCTCAAGACTAAATCCAAAAAGTGAATTTAAGTCAAAAATTACAAAATGCAAGCTTGTAGTGAATGGGTTGGAAGTGCTAAATGGAGTTCGCGAAAGAAATGGAACATTATATAAGGCTACAAAAAAATCGATTGTTCTAAAACAAAAAATTGAAATAAATGTCGTTGCTCTTAATAATTCGACATTACAATTG
The DNA here is from genome assembly GCA_963082835.1 of Leptogaster cylindrica. Classification (NCBI taxonomy): domain Eukaryota; kingdom Metazoa; phylum Arthropoda; class Insecta; order Diptera; family Asilidae; genus Leptogaster; species Leptogaster cylindrica. The sequence goes on from OY720107.1 coordinate 19,145,213, forward strand.
TATCATGAGAGATGGGGACACCAAGACAAACGCCATGTTAGAGATTTGCTTGATAAACAGTTAAATATTAAAGTAAAATTAGACAAAGAGATATGTGAATCTTGCATATTTGGCAAAGCACATCGTCAACCTTTTGGTACGAGAGAAGGATCAAAACAACCTAGAGAGTTAATTTTTGCAGATGTTTGTGGTCCGTTTGATGAATCTTTTCAAAAGAAGAGATATTTAGTAGTTTTTAAAGATAGCTACACAAAATTTAGGTATGGATACCTTCTGAAAGCAAAATCCGAAGTAAAAAGCGCATTAAAAGATATGATTACACATACAAAAGTAACGGGACATACCATTAAGCAGTTATTAAGTGATAATGGTGGAGAGTTTGATAATGAAGATATCAGGAATTTTCTAAGAGCCAACGGGATTATACAACGACTGACAGCACCATTTACACCGGAACAAAATGGAGGCAGTGAGAGAGAAAATAGAACAATTGTTGAAATGGCAAGAACATTTAAATATTCAAACCCAGAAATTTGCTATCAAGAGGGAATATGGGCTGAACTAGTTAGTACTGCAATATATGTTCTAAATAGAACTGCAAAGTCAGCTGAAGTAGGTGTTAGTCCTTATGAGCTGTGGCTAGGAAAGAGACCAAGAATAAAGCATTTAAGAATTATCAGTTCAACTTGTTATGTTCACATCCCAAAGCAAAAAAGAAGAAAAATGGACAAGAAAGCAATAAAAGGAAGTCTTGTGGGATATGATGGTGATGAACGATATAGAATATGGACAGAAGGCAAGGTAATTGTGCCTAGAGATGTCATATTTCAAGAAAAACTTTGTATGCATAGGAATCAAGTCTTACTTCCATTTCTAAGTGAAAGTAGTGATAAAGAGATTACTACAACTGAACTAGAAAAAGATTGTAACGAAGACGAAACTGAAATAGAACAAGAAAATTCAAATTTAACAGAACAAGATAGTAATAAAGAAGACGAAACTGAAATAGAAGAAGAAGAAAGTTCATATCAACAGTCTTCTAGTAGAATATTAAGATATCGTTCTACATTGAAGAAACCGAAAAAAGTAGAAGATTATATTTTGTTAGCGGAAAAATTCATTAACGTATCTGAAGAAACACGAGAGACATCTGAAGAAGCACTTGAAAGTAAGCAAAGTGCAAACTGGAAGAAAGCCATGGACAACGAGATGGTTGCATTGCATGAAAATAAGACATGGGATCTAACGTTAAATCCTTCAGATGCTAGAGTCATTCTAAGTAAGTGGGTTTTTCGAATAAAGACAAATCAAGATGGTAGTATTGATAAATATAATGCAAGATTAGTTGTGAAGGGATTTAGTCAGCGAGAAGGAATTGATTATAATCAAACATTTAGTCCAGTAGCAAGACTTAGTACGATACCCGCTATTTTAAGTATTGCAGCTTGTGAAAAAATGCATCTAAGACAGTTTGATGTATCCACAGCTTTCTTGTACGGAGAACTTGAAGAAACAGTTTTCATGTAACAACCCCAAGGTTATGATGATGGAACCAACAGAGTTTGTAAACTTAAGCGAAGCCTCTATGGACTCAAACAAGCACCAAGATGTTGGAATAAGCGACTAGGAAACTTTCTACGAAAACTTGGATTTAATGTTAGTGATGCAGATCCATGTTTTTATATTCCAATTTACAAGAAGTGAAAATTTTTATTGAAGAATTAAAGTCAGAGTTTAAAATTGTCTCAAAAGATGTAAGTTATTTTTTGGGACTCGAGATTTTACAAGAAAATAATTTCATTAAAGTTACTCAAGAAGCGAATGCAAGAAATTTTTTAGAAAGATTTAATTTTTCAAACTGCAAGCCAATTTCGACTCCAATGCTCAAAAGCAATGAAATCTCAAAAACAGGGAAAGATGACAACAATACACCTATGTTTTCTTACAGACAAGCAGTTGGAACGCTCATGTACCTTATGCTAGGAACAAGAGCAGATT